>OZ020605.1:4047906-4228331 GCA_963971545.1 Philophylla caesio
CACTGCTCAGCAGTAGCCTTTATAAAGCGTTTATAGAAACTCAACGTAAGTGTTCTGTTTTCGAGCACAAGTCCACATTTTAATTCTAATTACATTTATTTCAAGGTATTCGAAATCGCCGTTTACAGTTGGAGGCAATCTCACATTTGGTTAAGTTGCTTCCAGTGGCACATCGCGATACCCTCTACGTCTTATTAAAATTCTTAGCGAAGGTCGCATCATGTTCCGACGATATAATCAGCCAAGATGGCGAAGTAAAGGGGAACAAAATGGACAGCCATAATTTGGCAACAGTTTTTGCGCCAAATATCCTACGTACAGTGCTGAATAGATCGGCAAACGCCGCAGATGCAGCAGCTTATAATAACAGCGAGCAGGAATCCATGAGTGATGCCATTAATGTGATTAGGTATGAACTTACTTATATACGTATATATATACATATATATATATATATAATACGAGTATATATATGGTATGCACGTGCATACATAATTATTTTTTAAAACTTTTCAGTGCTCGATGTGGAAAGAAATTAGCTACGAAAAATTGATAGTTCTGTTTTTTTTTGTCAGTGGAAAAAATTTTTATTATTGAAGGTTCACAAGTCAGCCACTAAAAGATATATTTTAAAACAAATCTTAAAAGTGTTTTTTCCCTTTTTTATTCCTAAACAGTCGATTCGAAATTCTATATATGAACATATGCATGTGTTACAAAACTCATTCCATTACGTAGATAAGACATTCAAAGGATAACGAAATACTGAACTTCACACTGATAGATTTTCTGGGAAAAGATGTTTTCAACTAACAAAAATTAGTGTGAAAATAGCCGAAAATGAAAAAAATTAAAAGAATCGAAAGAATAGACTTTTTCAATATTCTAGTGGTCGAAAGATTTGGGCAATAACTTCGAAGATGTTAAAAACACATTTTTTTGTCATGGAATAAATTCAGAGTTGAGCAAAAAATTTTGTTTTAGGAATACGGAAAAGCTAGTTTCCCTTTTTTGGGGGTTAACCTTAAAAATTATGTTTTAATAAGCAATGCATTGATGGCAACTTTTTTCATTGTTCCCTTGCTCTAGCAAAATATTCAATGGTTATATTTTATAAAAAATGCCTCCGAGCTGAGGCATCCACAAAATGCAATTCACAAGCAAAAGAGTTTTAATTTTATCTTGAGGGACTAATTCTTATTAAAACTCTACCCGGTTTTTTACGGTTTCACTGACATGAAATTTTTGATTTCTTCCCATCATAAAAATATTTGCAACGATCTTAATATTTATCTTTGCAGATAGAAACTTCAACTACAATATGGTAAAGTAAATTTAACTCCTACAGCAACGAAATGAAATGTTAATGTCGATGTATTCGAAGAAACTATTATCTATTTTCAGAATAATGATCGATCACTACGAGGAACTCTTTAGGGTTCCAGCCGAGTTATTAGACATTGTCTATTCCCACATGCTGGACGCTTGCCCTGAGGAACTGTATGTTTTATGTGAACAACGTAGTCAGAGTGTGAGGTAAGCCTTATTAACGTACACCAACAGCTTTTGCTATTGCGAAATCTTACGAAAATTTATTTTTGGTCATAAAAATAATAGTCAAGTTTTAACTGTACACGCGTGAGTCGGTCATGCACGATAATGATGCTTCTGTATGTACCAGAAGTGGCGACTAATGGTTCGAACGAAGTCAGACGAAAAGTCGACCTCGACTTCGACCTATTAAAACAATCAATATTATAATTATTTTATCTTAGTCACTCGAATTTGCATACAAGTCGTAATTCTATAACACGTAGAGGTAAAGCTCACGATTCTGAAGCCGTAGATGTTCGTCTTTTTGAAAGAAATTCAAAAATAGGGAAATCATTTATTTACAGTTATCCTTACCTAAATTGCAAAGTTGAAAATAACTACTATTTTCGGTCCTTGCTATTGAGCGAAAATAATAATTTCACCGTACTATTAGTTTTAAGTACTCTTGATACAAATGATGAAAGCGGTGTACATATTACAAAAATATATACCCGAGAAAGTAGATCCCCAAACTATTAGTATTATTTATTTATTAGCAAAAAAATATATAAGATATTAATACTAATCTTATATGTAAGAGCACAAGCTGCTAAGGCCATCGGCTCTGATAAAAATATACTCATATTATGAACTAAGGGCCGCTTTCCCGCAAGCTTCCAAAAACCATCCACCCTTGGCGCTTACACGCTCAATGTTTGGCTGAGCTTCTCCTACCATTTGTAGTGTGCGTCTTTTATGTTCTACCGACTTAGAACAGCAGATGTATTTTATGAGAAGCTTTTTCATGGTTGAAATACCCTTGGAAGTTTAATATTGCCTGCAGAGGGGTTACCGCAATAAGAAAAAACATTTTTCTATGGTTAAGATTTTACTTGCCCTGAATGAGATTTGAACCTTGATCTCAGCGGCACACTGGGCTATAGCACGCACCGCTGCACACTCGGCCACAGCGGTCTTGAGGGACTTTTAAAATCAAAAACCAAATCACAATTTTTCGATGTACTAAAATAAAATTCGGTCCCAGATCTTGGCCAGAACGTCATCTTTTCAGGGTATACTCACTACAAAGTGCAGTAATCATGCTCACTTTTCCTACATACATACATATGCGTATAGTCGAGATGGTACGAAATCTTCAGTTAACAGTTTTTCAAACCGATATTATTGGTATCTGAAAATAGATACTATTCGTTACCAGCAAAACCCATTTAATACATTATTTCAGAGAAATTATATTTGAGCTCTTAATTATAAAAATATCGATTTCCTCATGAGTACCGCAATGGTGTTATAAGCGATATTTTACTTTTATCGTTATTATTTATTAGAACAATATATAATATTATATCATATTATATCAGCGATATTTCAAATTTTAAACATACAAATTTATTTATTCGATTGTTCACAGGGATAATATTGGCTACTCTTGCCCATCGCTATGTAGTCCTGAGCAGATAATCTTGGCCACGTCTACTGCAGGACCTTTAAGCAAATCTGCTTCTAATATTGCCAGCACTTCTGGAGCTGGTAAAATTCACAAGTCATCAAAAGCATCTCCGAAGCGAATGTACACGCGCGAGTCGGTCATGCACGATAATGATGCTTCTCATGTACCAGAAGTGGCGACTAATGGTTCGAACGAAGTCAGACGGTAAGTCGACCTCGACTTCGACCTTTTAAAACAATCAATATTATAATTATTTTATCTTAGTCACTCGAATTTGCATACAAGTCGCAATTCTTTAACACGTAGAGGTAATGCTCACGATTCTGAAGCCGTAGATCTGCGACAGTCTTTACCTGATATATTAGACAAGTCTGCCGTCGTCTCTGGAAGTTTAAAAATTCCGGTACCCGTAGCCCATGCTGGTCATTTGAAACTAGCCTCGGGAAATTTTCAAGAAAAAAATGATTTGGATGAGGTCACTCCAGGGACTTTAAACACATCCATGGATACAAATACGGACACTAACGACTATTCGGATCTTCCATACATTGAATATACAACAGCGGGATTGGAGCAGGAAATGTGTAAGCAATGTTAGTACCTGTCACCGGCTATGGCAAACATACCTACAATGTCAACTAACGCTTGTTACAACATTTCTTTTAGAACCGGAAGGTTCACAAAACCGCTAATAACCACTAGGTTCTTTTGAAAAATTTTATAACAATTCACAAATGTGGATTAAAAGTTTTTTATATTATTTTGCGCTTAAATACAAAATTTATTTTATGAAGTATAACAATTCGTGGAGCTGCAAGCAGAAATTTCCCAAGGCAAGTACATAAATGCTTTAAAAAAATATTATTTTTTAAATTGCACTAACTTCATAGATATTTATAAACACATTTTGGCCTAACTGCGTTTTCAACAAGAGCATTTCTAAGTTTTTTAACTCAACGTTTAAATTGTGTAGA
The DNA here is from genome assembly GCA_963971545.1 of Philophylla caesio. Classification (NCBI taxonomy): domain Eukaryota; kingdom Metazoa; phylum Arthropoda; class Insecta; order Diptera; family Tephritidae; genus Philophylla; species Philophylla caesio. Next base: position 4,051,885 of record OZ020605.1, read on the forward strand.
TCTAAATGTTCTAGATTTTCCCATCTCAGGTTCACTGTCATTTGTCACGAAAGTCGACGGTTCTGCAAACGATTATCGACAACTTCAGCAACAATTAGGGAATGAACGAACATTTAGCTTCCGTAAAGGCTCTACAACACCCAGTTCTTCAACAAGATCTGTACCGATATCTAGCTTCGAAACGCAAGCATTGCCCTCGATCGGGGTTAGATATGATCCAAATGCCCTTACAAAGCTTGGAAGCAATGAACCGAAGTTACCGACAAGTATTTCCAATATTGGAGGCGCGATATTGCGCTCGAAAACAGCTGAGTTTGAGAGAATGTCCGTTAAAGACCCACAAGCATCTTTGAATATGATTGCCCCTGCGGCAACTACAACAATTTCGACGACGACAACAGCAACAACACCTCACCTTTATAAACGGCAGGAGCTGATACCGAGTGCAAAACGTGGAAGAGCCAGAGAGTAGGATTGACAGGAGCGGATGCCAACAAGAATTACATAAATTGTAGTCTATACTAAATTACATACTAATATACATACATGGAACCAATGGGAATGTTATGTTATGTTATTTTTATACAACAGGAAATATTATTTTATAATAACGGTTGACGACCCTCCTCCTATTTCAACAATTTATGTACCAATATAAGTTAAGATTTACATATATATATATACATATGTATACGAGCTTCATAGAAATCGCATTAGTAGCGGGATTTATATACATATATATTATATTAACGTCTAACTAAAAACATTCATAAAACCATTTAATTGTAAACTGATTTTTAGATTCCTGATTGTACAGTTTGTGGCACCAGAATAAATAACGGTGACAGGCATTTGAATATTATTAAAAGGTTAATGTGGTGCAGGGTATTCTATTTGTAATAAGAAGCTACCAGATCCTTATTTGCAATGAATTGTTTATCTACATATGAATGTATGTATGTATATTGACATATTATTAATATGAGAATGTGTTAATTCAAACTTGTCAACAGATGTTTAAAGCATTCCAAAGTTAGCCGAAAAGAAACACACTGTTATGTATGTACATATAAGATTGAACAGAAAGTTTTATATATGGATAAATAAATGTGATCGTTATTCAGTTTCGCCAAAACTTAAATTTGTAGAAAAGGGCGGAATTGTTTGGGGACTGCTATATATTTATATAGCATATGTATACATATACATCTGAGTGTGTGTGTAAATATTTTTGTTTTCAATTATTCAGTTTAAAATGGAATTATATTGAATACTAAAATGTTTCTAAAACGTGAGCAATGTGGAATGTAAAATATCCAGTTTTTATGTTGATATTTTCAGAAGAAGCCGAAGTGCTTAACTATTTTTTCTTAAGCGTTTCTCATTTATTTCTAGTACATTTAGCACATTTTTATTCTGTACATGTATGCTGAATACGTCTCATACATTCTGTGTATAAGTATAGAAAAAAAAATTTTAATAATTATTAATATTATTTTATTCAAAATGTGAGCAACCAATATTTTCTCATCTTAAATGTTTTCTGACCTTACTCGTAAACTCGAACGAATATGTACTAACTACCGAATGGCCAATAAATAGGAGAGGTGTATTTTTTTAATATTAATATAAATAATAATTTTGCGCTTACACTTTATAGCTCAGTTTTTGGCCGAGCTTCTCCTAGCATTTGTGGTGTGCGCCTTTATATTCTACCACAAATGAAGGGACCTAAAGTTTTGTGCCGACTCCAAACGATGTATTTTATGAGAAGCTTTTTCATGGGAGATATACCCTCGGAGGTTTGCCATTGCCTGCCGAGGGGTTGCCGCTATAAGAAAAAAAACCTTCTATGTTTTAGATTTTACTTGCCCTGTCTGAGGTTCGAACCCAGCGGCATATCGAGTAATATCAGGCATCGCCACCCACTCGACCAAAGCGGCCACCACGTCTAATATTATTACTTATAAAACATTATTACGTTTTGTCACCATGGTATATCTGATCAAAATTATATAATATTTAAATACACTTTTTAAACGAAAAGATCATCACAAACTTTTTGGCATGATATTAGCCGTTACAATACTTAACTGGGTATAACAATCCTAGAGGACTATATCTGAAAGTATAGATTTCTTATTAAAAATTTTACTTTAAGAAGGTTCCCAAGCTGAAAATGAAAATTTTGTCCGATTTTGGTACGCATACGGGCCACAGTATTAAACCATAGTTTGCTTTGTCAAGTTATTTAATATTTCACGATCGATTTCTTCTTTATTTTAAAAAATAATTTAAAGTTCTCTTGCTCTCTGAAATCGCAGATATTTTATTTCAACCTGTTATTAAATTATCCAAATAAAAATTGTTTTTAAATATATTTTGTGCAAACATTTCGTTGCTTAATATGGAGCAGCAGCACTGCTTAGTTGTCTATCATTGTGCCATCACGAAACAATTATTTGAGGATATCAGTCTTCATTCTCCACCAAGGCAGATCTAACAGGTAACCGCAGTAGAGAAATTGCAACCCTGCCAGGTTTTTCGATATACCTTTATAGTCAATAAGAACTATCAAATCAACAAAAGTTGACAAATCACAAATTCAAATGGACATTTTAATTTCAGAACTTAATGTTTGAGCCTTGGCACAGAGTTGGGAATCAAATGTACGCGTTTTGCGCCAGCAACCAAATCACAGGTCGCGAAATAGTCCATGTACACCACATTGTTTCCGTGAACGTGATGCCATAAACTCTCTTAGCTTCGATGTGGCTCTTACGGCACTTCTAAGAAGAAAACTCCGCCTTTTACGAGCCGTCTTTTACAGAAAACGCACTTTCCCAACTCTATTCTAATTGCGCACAAAATACATAACACAAATATACAAGATATTCATTCATTTCATGAACACATTGCACAATATATTTTTCCACTAAAAAGCACAAATCAGATGTAAACAAATATTTTTGTTTTTATCAAATAAAAACAAAGTTTGACAATTAAGATAAATGAAAAAAATCAAATTATAAACTTACCCGAGGTTACCTGTTCAATCTGTCTTGTTCTCCACCCATATTTGACGAAACATTTTTTTTATAAAAGCCGTAAAAACTAAACTAAATATCCATATTAAATAACTTAATACTATGTTCTGACTGCGCCGTTAACTCGAGTTTATGAGCAATTTTGCAGTTTAACGTCAAACACCTCTCATAAACTCGGAGTTTTTGTCTAACTCACTGTAAACACCACTTTTATTTGGTGTTTATGGACATGCAACCCTTATTTGCCCCAATTGCTGACACATTTTCGCATAATTGTTCAAAAGTTTTGCTGCACTGTTTACTGGTTTGACAGCTTATAATTTCAAATACGAGGGCTGTTTGATAAGTCCTAAATGACTCTTTGATTTTTTTCTAGACTTGTAACAAAAATTAAAAATAAGTGAATTTCGTGGGCTGGTTTCAATGGTAAAGAAGTGGGTTCAGGTCGCCCAAAAGAGGTCGTTACCTCAGAAATCGTCGATAAAATCTATGGAAGGTTGTTGGATGACCGCATAACGAGAGTACGCGATGTGGCTGAGCCTGTAGGAATTTCATCTGAGTGGATACATAACATTTTACACAAAAATATGCTGATATGAAAAGGCTATCCACATGTTGGGTGCCGCGATTACTCACACTCGACCATAAGCGTAAACTTGTCAACCCTTCAAAGGATTGGCAAATATCTATGAATCGGAATACAAACTTCTCGCCTTCTAAATAGCATATTCTACAAAGAATAAAATAATTGGAAAACGCTGGACTAAGTGTAAAGAGCAAAGTACAAATGTATTTTCACAAATATTTTTGAATATACACAAAACAATATTTTTATTCAGAAGTAAATAAACAAATGTCAAATAAACTCAAAGTTTCTTAAACACTTCAATGAGAATGCTTGACAATTGTTCATAAACTCACAACCACAAACTCGAGTTTACTGCGCAGTCAGAACATAGTATAAAATGATAATTAGAACAAGAATAGCTTGTACAACTAATATTTTTATCAGTAATTGACTGTCATACAGATCGCACGTGCTTACTGTCTCTTTCGCATTTTTTTTCGCTATCTAAATAGTGTTGTTGTGCACATTCTTGTTTCCACGTTTCGTGATAATTTCAATAAACTTCTCTTCTTGCTTTGACAAGTGACTTCGCGAGTGTTGAAAAGAAGTAAAAACTTAAAAAAGAGGAGGCAGGGACCACAACTACGTCGCTATTTTAGGAGAAGAACCCCCACCTAAACGAAGAAACCACAACCTTAAGAATACCCACGACTTTCACCCCCTTAAGAAATCCTCCATATCATCCACTAAACACCCCTCTTCCTGCCCTAAATTCCTAGTTATTAAAAATAAAGAAAATAAATCCCTACAAACCTTTAAAAGCGAATCCAAATGCAACGTTTGTTCAACTGCTACCCATGTCCCCTCGTCCTGCGCTGAAGTAGAATGTATCAATTGCAAACAGCAACATAGATCATATAACAAAAAATGTCCAACTTTTCAGAAACGTAAGGATATTCATAAATCTTCCTTTCGCGAAGCAACTGAAGCAATCAATACAACTAATAAAGAATACGAATCACCAAAAGAAGAATTAAATGAAGCAGTCCAAAAAATAAAGAAGAAAACAAAAGAACAAATTGAAAATACAGCCACAAACAATAATAGTCAAGTCACACAATCAGAAACTGATAACATCCGAGCTAATTTGCATACAGAAAACCTAGCATCGATTTAGCATGAAAAATTCAGAACAAATTTCTCACCTCCAACACATCAAAATATAACCACAAATCTTAACATATCAAACACTCATATTGATCCCTTTATTCCCAATGCTCAAACATTTATTAACCAAATGATGTATAATCCCAATGCACAACACACCACAGACAACAACACTCTGGCACATCTCCTGATATGGAAACATAAAAGCTCATACTACGGACAACGCACGTTTTCTATAGTGGAGTTTTTACGTTTGCTTCGCTCGCTGCTTCACATGGTACTTAATATTCTACAGTGGAATATTAACGGCTACCTAAATAATTACAATGATCTCTGTTTACTGCTAAGAGAAAAAACTTACCACGTAATAGCTCTTCAAGAGACTCATCTTTCAGCAAACCCACCCAACCCACATCTCTACTCATGGTTCACACAAACATTTTGACGTCAGCATTTGCAACCCACCTATCAATATGATAACAAGCTGGAACAATAAAGCTCCTTTGGGTACCCAGTCACATTGGTATTCAAGGAAATACACTAGCTGACTCTGCAGCTAAACTGGCAACAAAATCTCCACTTAAACTGATCACCACAACAAACAAAAAAGACATAAAAAAGGTAACATTGGAATACTGTCGAAAATCCGCAAGTCAACAATGGTCAAACTAGTCATTTTTACAAAACAATAAACTCTACACGTCAACTTTTCCGTCTACACTACCGAGAAAACACTGCATAATTTACACACGTTTTCACCTAGGACACACCAGAATAACACATAAACACTACCTTGAAAAAACACCTCCACCTATATGTCCTTTCTGCAATAGCAACTGCCTTACACATAATTGAAGGAAGTCCGGAACTAGAACAAGCACGCCAAAACAACAGTTGCCGTAGTCTATCAGAAATGCTTAGAAATGTAACACATTTAAATATTAAAGACTTTATTAAATACATATACAAATTAAACATATATTTCTAAGTATGATAGTATTATCCATAAGTAGTTATATATGTATCTTATTACGTAAATATCCAGTAGTTAATTAACTACATTTATTAATGTTGTATATAGGGAGCTGATGGCCTGAGTTGCTCCAGCTTATTCCATATTGTTAAGGCGTAATTGTAATATCCTTTTACAATAAATAACACAGTGTGACACTCAAAAATACCTGGGAAGTGATGTTATTTTTCTTGTAGGTCTTATCGAGTAGAACGAGAATCCGCACTTCTTAGCCCATATCTTAGCTAATTAACAACAGATTCTAAGAACGCTTTAAGAAAGAAGAAACTCAGACCTTTTGAAAGATATATATATGTCTTAATAAAGCTAAAGAAATTTACTGGTTTTTGCATAACAAACTTAAAATTTACTACCATTTTTCTTCTTTTTTTGACTTTGGCGATGTTTTGACACACTATTTTATAAAAAAACAAAATTAGTTTTGACTAGATTCAAAGAGTAAGTTTAATACCGAGTTCAACGAATGTTTCTTTTTTAAAAAAATCGGCCAAAAAGTGACTGAGTTATTTTGCTTTTTATAAGAACGAAATTTTTGCAAAAATTTGCTTCTGTTGTTTCCAAGGAAATTATCACTCAATTTTTGAGTTTTTATTCAATTTTGAAGTCTTTATAAATTTCCGTTATACTGAAGTGCACGTGTTGTTTATCTTTTGTTGTGTTTGCTGTTAAATTGGATAAAAATCGTGGTAAAATATAATAATATTGGTGTTGTAAAAATATATAAAAATATTTTCGAAAGGTTTTATAGTGCGAGTCGCTAGTACGAGCCAGAATTTATTTGTGAATATTGTTGCACAACATTAAAAAAATTTAAAGTTCAACAATCAATTACTTTGCCCTTTTCTGTGCCTATGGCTTGGCATCATCAGGCATATCATAAACAAGACGATTGCTATTTTTGCAAAACAAACGTTTCAGGTCACAATTTTAAATCGCGGAAAAACGTAAAGTATGCGAATTTTCTTACGGTTACAAATCCAAAATACTTAAATGCCGAAGTGCCTACAAAAAGTGAGTCAATTGATGCTGGTGAAACATGTTTAGTAGAGGAAGAATTCCTTCCTTGTAAATCAAAATCAACGGAAAAGCATTTGGTTTCAAATTCTGATTTCGCCGATCTCGTGCGTGATTTGCATTTATCGAAACGAGAATCTGAAGCCCTCGGTTCACGACTAAAGCAGTGGAATTTAGTGGAAAAATATTTTCAAATAACATCGGGTAGGAAAAGCGACCGCACTTTGATGCTTAGAGAAAGTTTTAAAACTGATGGCAATGACTGTGATCTAGTACATTGTGTAAATGTACCCAAATTATTTTCGGCTTTAAATTATAACTATAATGCAGATGAATGGCGACTTTTCATTGATAGATCGTGTAAAAGTATGTACCCTAAAAAAAAAATACATTCGTGTTTCCTTAATGAAGTCTGTAATGTCACCCTTAGGTCTGAAAGCTGTGTTATTACACAATGAAAATCTCTTACCATCAGTTTCAATCGCGTATGGGGTTAACAAGAAAGAAACGTATGAAATGATGGAAACAATTTTACGGTTAATCGACTATGCCACGCATAAATGGAAAGTCATCGCTGACTTAAAAGTGTTGACAATTTTATTTGGCATGCAAGGTGACTACACAAAATATCCTCGCTACCTTTGTGAATGGGATAGTCGGGCATCCAATCGCTATGGTCGCAAATCATGGCCATCTCGAGAGTCACATCAGATAGGTAGGAAAAACGTTTTAAGCCTCCCATTGGTAAAATCTGAGGATGTTATCTTACCCCCACTACACTTAAAGCTGGGATACATGAAACAATTTGTAAAGAAATTGGATGTTAATAGCGAAGCTTTCCTTCATCTTAAAACTGTCTTCCCAAAATTAAGTGAAGCTAAAATAAAAGCCGGTATTTATTAATTTGTTTTCATACCTACTTGTTTTTTATTTTCTTTATAATATGTGTATATACATAGGTATTTTCATTGGACCTCAAATTCGCAAAATTATGAGCGACGTTACCTTTATGAACAAGTTAAGCTGTTCTGAGAAACGTGCATGGAAGAGTTTTGTAGCGCTATGTGATAATGTCCGTGAAATGGGTTGCAACATGTCGATAAAAATTAATTTCTTGCATTCGCATTTGGACTTCTTCCCACATAATCTGTGCCAGTTCAGTGATGAACAAGGCGAACACTTCCACCAAGAAATGGCTACGATCGAAAAACGTTTCGAAGGAAAAAACAAAATAAATATGATGGCAGAATATTGCTGGTCAGTACAACGCAAAACTGACGATGCTTACCTAAGGAAAAAACGGTCAAAAAAGCACTTTTCACTATATATTTTCATTTTATAATATTTATTAGTAAATTAAGTTCGTTGTAAATTTTTGCAAAAATTTCGTTTTTATAAAAAGTAAAATAACTCAGTCACTTTTTGGCCGATTTTTTAAAAGAAACATTCGTTGAACTCGGTATTAAACGTACTCTTTGAATCTAATCAAAACTCATTTGTGTTTTTATAAAATAGTGTGTGAAAATATCGCCAAAGTCAAAAAAAAGAGAAAAAGGGTAGCAAAATTTAAGTGTGTTGTGCAAAAACAAGTAAATTTCTTCAGCTTTATTAAGACGTCTATATATATCTAAGAATGGGCTAAGAAGTGCGCAAAAGCACGAAAAATCGGTTTTTTTAAGGTTAAGTCGAGATTTTTGGGGGTTTGACAAATTCCAAAATTGGATTCTCGTTCTACTCGATAAGACCTACAAGGAAAATCACATCACTTCCCAGGTATTTCGACTTCATTCTTTTTTGTATCACTGTGTAATAATAATAATAATAATATTTTTATTTTGAAAAGCTGATTAAATAACGCATACTGCATTTACATTAACCCATCCTATTTTATTCCTATTTATATTTTTAGCGTCGCTCACACTGGAAAATATTTTTTCGGAATCAGCCTTTGAGTGTCGCAAAGATGCAATAAAATCGAAAAGGGTGGTAGGATTTGGAAAAAGCTCATTTCCATTTAAATCTGTTTTATAAGCTACGATTTTCCAGCAGTCAGAAAGTTTATAATTGAAAAATGAAATGAATGAAGCGATTTGCTATTGTGTCTTTCTTTTCTTGTCAAGGGCAATTGTTGGATCCAAAAATTCTAGCGTTTTAAAAAAGCCATTGTTAACAGGAACATGAAAGCAATTAATGAAAAACAAATTAGAATGAATATAAACCAAAAAATTGTATTAAGCTAGAATTCCCATAATGAAGAGCAAAATCCCACGCGCCCATTTATGGTGCGAAATCCCAAATTATGGGTGGAAACACCGATACGGCGGCAAATGATTAGCACAAAGCATCAAAACTGGCACACATAAAAACGCACGCCTTCATTTCTCTGTTGATAAGTAAGCCGGACGCTTAACTAGTGAGAGATTTGGCGATGTACCTCCGAGTGCGTCCAACACTCCTACTAGTTGGGTCATACCCGCTTTACCACTCGAGCGACGATGTACATTTGGACACTTTGCGCTACAGCCACTTACCGTTACACTGGTACCGATATGCCGCTAACCACTTACCAATGCTCCGTCGTCACTTAAAGCAGCTTCAGCACCTTAATCCATCGCTTTCACTTCCACCTGTTGCAAGTTTGTGGGACCTTCATCCAACTCTGTATCGACTGAGCCCACCAGCCTTGGCCAAAATTCACCTACATGGTTCAAAATATGTTGACTTTTTACAGTGCGGAGGGAAATTTTTTCAACGAGGCGGCGGTGAGTGATTTTCCAATGGTCTTCTTATATGTATGTATGCCTTCTACTTTTGTCTGATACTCGTAGATAGTGTATCCCCGAAAGGAAGGAAAAAATACATTTAAAATGGTTTATTTCATTGAGGTCACACATTATTATACAACAAAATTTTTACTCACATTTAATTATGCAACAAAACTCAGCATTGAATAAAATCAGCATCATGCTGGCGAACACGTCTTTCGGATATTTATGAGTGCAATGATCGAACTTGTTTGTATAAATTCACTCGCTTGAGCGAAAGTAAGTTCGATTTGAATAAAATCAAACCATATGCATTTATTCAGTTTGTTGTGCAGAAGCATACATTTAACGCCGTAGAAAATGTCGGACGATACAACTTTTGTGCTATTATTTTGTGCTTATTTATTAATACTCATATTAAGAAATGTGAATGAAATGGTTTTCTTTATATATTTTATTTTTCTTATCTTTTTCATGAATAATATATTACTTTTAAGTTGTATTTATGTACATATGTATATATTTATGTGTGTATGAAAAAACAACAATTTTACTGTAATGAATTAATATTCCTTCTTTCCAACCAAATTTGGATTTTTCCGTCATCCAGTTTGTCTACCGGCACAAAAATCAAAGCGTTCATTTGTGCCTTTTTTGATTTATTCTCGATCAAAAAAATCATGTTGAGTTAAACGAACAAATACCCGAATTGAGTGATTTGAGCCGATCGATGATTAAATCATTGGGCGAACATGAACCGCATGGTTTGATTGAATTAAAATCACCGTTGAATATGAGTGTTCGAACAAGTTTGATCGCTTGAGCGTAAACGCATATATTCAGGGCAATGATTACACAAGTTTGCAAAAAAAAATTATTGAGAGCTGTTTTGGTTTTTTGGTGTAATTCTTATGTTTTTGGGTGTGCTGAATCCAAAGATAACTTTAATTTTGTCATAGATCGTCACGTTTTCTGACAATATAGGTGTCTATGTTAAACAAGTTATCATCTTAAAATAAAATATAAAAGATTAAAAAAAAAAATTTTAAATTTATAATTGCGTAACAAAACTAATTTATATACATATGTAAAATACATTAATTAGTAAGTACTAAACACTTTTCTTTTTCTCAGTGAGACTCCTTTTCGTATATTTTCGTTTGTGGGAAGCATCGGGAAGGTCTCTTTGAAGCGTCCAATAGTAGTCTGCCATCATTGAATCGCTCCATCTTCCCTGGTATCTTTTTTCCATTTCCTTAATATCTTGGTGAAATCGGTGACCTTGCTCTTCACTCACGTCTCCTAAATTTTCTGGAAAGTAGTCGAGGTGGGAATGAAGAAAATGTACTTTTAAACTCATCAAGCAACCTAAAGCTTGAAATGCTTTTAACATTATTTTGACGATTTGTTTGTTTTAGGATCTTTGTCTTTATAGTTTAATTTGCAAAGAATCAATTCCAAGTTCTTGTAGGTTTCCTTGAGGTGTACGGAATGACCGACAGGAATGGAAGTGTAGAAACCGCCATTGTGAAGCAGAACTGCTTTAAAGCTTCTTTTTGAAGAATCTATGAAAATACGCCACTCTGCTGGGTCGTATGAGATATTAATTGCATGACGAGTTAACACATAATTGTACCGCGCCACTTTCTACACTATCGGAGCGCGCACGTTCAGGTTACAACATGTTTATGTTTGTTAATGCAGCTCCCATCGGGTGTTCCTTATTTAGAAATTAATAATAGTGATGGTAAACATTTAAAAACAGTAATCAAATAACCTTACGTTCTGGAATTTTGGAGTATTTTTTTAGTTTTCAGAACACTTAAATACATAGAAATCAGTTGGAAATATCCAGACAGCATTTTGCAGACCTGTGCTATGTATGAACAATTCGCAATCACCCGTTGCTGATCTCTGTTACCTACCTGTTCCAAAAGGCTTGAAAGTAATTGGTTCCGCGGACGACATTGTTATCGTAATTCAACAATTTGGGATACCGTGAAAAAAAACTGTAAAATAACAATTACAGAACTTAGAATACGCGAACAACACCTTGGTTTAGCAAGAAGGTTATTTACATAGGTGGTGGTGTGACAGGAGATTCATATGTACTTATGTATATGAAAGTCACTTGATGGATTGTGCGCTATCCCAACGTCTGTTTAAAAAAACAACTTCCTATGCATAATAAATACGATGGAGCTGCTAACATACGACTCTACTTACATACATATAGCAATTCTATGACATTATCCTTTGAATTTACTGTAGAACGGTAACTCTGTCCACTTTGCCAGCATAAAAATAACTGCCTGTACAACGTAATTTGAAAACATATATGTAGATATACATATGTATCTTATGCTTTAAAACAAGATTTATTATTACAAAAAAAACATCATCATAAACTGCTTGAGCGAAGTACAAAAACTTTGCATAAAACGAAGTACATCCATGATTTTCGCTAACTGCACTTGACAGAGCCAATGGCTACGTTATAATATAAATATTTTACGCTTTTCATGTGACAAATATCTATTAGCCATACTTGTCAACCTGCATACATACGAAATTTGTTCACACACACTATTACATGAACTTATATGGTACATATGTACATATCCTCTTCGAAGCGAAAGCTTACGAAGTGTCATAAAGTTTCCACTCTCTCATACGTATATACGCATATATACATGCATGTATATACTATGTAAATCCATTTAAGTTCCGAAAAGCTTTCTGCCATAACCATATCATTTTATAATGTATAACAACTTTTTGAAAACGGTACTACGTAAATATTCACAGCAGTAAAAACGACTAGTTCCATGCTATTATAAAACTAGTAAATGTGCTTAGCAGCAATTCTCACGTTATGTACTACTACAATTCAACTAGTTTCACACTAGTGCAAAAACAATAGATATTGGCGACACATACAAAAAAAAATCATAGTTGATCTAATGGCAGTCATTTATTTTTATTTTTAAATCTATATTCGAATCTACCCTCCTGCTCATTTCGGTTGTAGTCATTTCACTTTTCTAGCCACATATTTTTTTTAAGGTTTATATTACATTAATTAGAACGCGTTAAGTCATTGGCCCTGCAACTATTGCAAATCTGGGGCAAGTCGGGTTAGTCATGCAACCAACATTTTCAGGCGAATTCTACCGTAGGGTATGTACAATTACATGTTTGCATTCTAAATTTGTATCGATTCATGCAGACAGTTAATGCAGCTATATTTAGTCTGATGTATTTTGGAACGATTTTCCGTCGATCCTTGTCAAATTTGGTTTTGGAACAAACCGGTTTCGGCGTTGTGCCATCTTCAGTGTTATTTTTCGTTCTGTTTAGTTTACGTCTGGCGGTCCCTATTTATTGTGTTTTGTCCTTCGTAGGTATCGGTATCTATCGTTAACTAGCAGCCAACAAATGTTTGTAGGTGTATGCTACCTGTGTTTAGGGTTTATTAGTCAGCGTGAAGTTTTTTTTCTTTTACGGTTGCCTATGTGGTATGCATGGGTAGGTAGAAGTCAGTAATTTTTATCCTGTGGGATGTTTTGTGTTGGTCCTGTGCGTTAGTTTCTTTGGTAGTACCTAAGTTCGTAGTTTGTTTTTTGTAAACAAGTTTCAATGGCTCAAATATTACGTTCGAGTTGGTGTTCGTCTGTTCGTTTATTATTCTTCCGTCAAATGTTTTCTGTTTGTATATCTCCATGTTTTCCAGTGCGTTTAGGCGTCGACCTTTTTGCTGCACATGCAATACCTTTACGGTTTTCTTAATGTTTGCTGGTGTACATTTGCTGTGGAACATGTGATTTGCAAAATTAGATTCAGGTGTTGTGGTGGATTTCCGTGACTTCTTGTTGTAATCCCTTATGTGTTCGCGGAACCTTGTTCTTACTTTACGTCCTGTTTGTCCTATGTAGCTGTATTGGCATTCGCAGGTCAGTTGGTATATGCCTTGGCTGTTTAGTGAGTCCTCTGTATTTGTACTTGTCCGTAGTATTCGTCCTAAGTTGTTTACTGTTTTAAATGCTGTGTGAATGTTGTGTTTTTTGAAAAAATTTGCTAATTTATGTGTCGATTTTCCTGTATAAGTTAATACTGTCCATGTCTTTCCGTCTTTATCCTTATCGCTTCTTTTTGGGGTCCCATTGTTTCTTCTGATTTTGTCTATCAGATCTTTTTTATATCCGTTATTGACCGCTATGTTGTAAATAATGTTTAGCTCTCTCTTGTGTGCTTCTGGTGTTAAAGGTGTTCGTTCTAGTCTGTCAACTAGTTGCTTTAACGCCGCATTTTTGTGCTGCTGAGGGTGGTTCGAAGTGTTATGAATTACCGTGTCTGTGGCTGTTGGTTTTCTGTAAATTTCATAGCCAAGTTTTCCTGTGGTCTTGTCTGCCCTAATTGCCAGATCTAGGTAGTTAATCCTTCCTTCGCTTTCTGTTTCCATTGTAAACTGTATGTTTCCGTGTTGTTTGTTGAGATACTCCAATACTTGTTCTTCGTTGTTGCTGGTTAGAATGCAAATAATGTCATCAACGTATCTCGCGTAAAATGTAACACCCAACTCGGTTGTAAGTTCTTTCATGTATTTTTCTTCCAAATTCTGCATGAATACTTCCATGAGTACGGCTGAGGTTGGATTCCATTCCAAGTCCGTTCGTTTGTCTGTAGATTTTGTTATTAAATTTGAAATAGTTTTGTTGTAGTGTGGTTCTTAGAATTCTTGCGATCTGTGCAGCCTTGATATTGTTTTTGGTTTTCTCCAGTATTTTTGTGTATACCATGTCTATTGTCTCAGGTAGTGGTATTGAGGGGTATAAGTCCTTGATACTTTTTTACTGTCCTTTGTGATGTAGTATCGTTTGACATTAAGGACTTATACCCCTCAATACCACTACCTGAGACAATAGACATGGTATACACAGAAAACATTTGACGGAAGAATAATAAACGAACAGACGAACACCAACTCGGACGTAATATTTGAGCCATTGAAACTTGTTTACAAAAAACAAAGCACGAACTTAGGTACTACCAAAGAAACTAACGCACAGGACCAACACAAAACATCCCACAGGACAAAAATTACTGACTTCTACCTACCCATGCATACCACATAGGCAACCGTAAAAGAAAAAAAAACTTCACGCTGACAAATAAACCCTAAACACAGGTAGCATACACCTACAAACATTTGTTGGCTTCTAGTTAACGATAGATACCGATACCTACGAAGGACAAAACACAATAAATAGGGACCGCCAGACGTAAACTAAACAGAACGAAAAATAACACTGAAGATGGCACAACGCCGAAACCGGTTTGTTTCAAAACCAAATTTGACAAGGATCGCCGGAAAATCGTTCCAAAATACATCAACTTTCAACCTTGTCGGAGTAAAAAAACAACAATAAAAAAAAATATTTAGTCTTATTATAAACTATTCATATTGTTTTAAAACTTCTACTTTACAAACGAATTTGACATTAACGACAAAGACTTAATGGTGTTTTACAACATTAATGTCCGTTTGCATATCTCTTTTCAGCTATCGCCAGCCAAAATGCAATACCGTTTTCCACGGATGTGTTAGAGCGTTCAATGTTTTCAATTCGTTCTTCGGTTTCAGGATGATTCAATGCAGTACGCATGTACTAGATATATTAGAAATCTGTCAGGTGTCAAAATTCCGTGCTGCTATAAAAAATGTATATATTGACTATATATTTATCATATACCAAAGATCAGAACTGCGCGTTGTATAGTTAATTGCTTTAATTAAAAAAAATTTACGTACATTTTTGGTATTATCGTATATTTGTTAGTTAAAAATTCAAAGGTACATTGCTATGTATGTATGTGTGTCTTGCGATAGCATTCGTGTTTTCTTTGTTCATACTAAGGAAAAATAGTGTCCGTCCGTCCGTCTGTCCGTGGTTACAATAACTTGAGTAAAAATTGAGATATCTCAATGAAATTTGGTACATAGATTGCTCTTTGGGTAGGTTGGTATTAAAAATGGTCAAGATGGTCAATAATCACGCCCACCTCCCATATAACGGAAATTTTGGAAAATGCAAAAGCTTCATTTTCTCGGTATCTATTAAAACAAATTGAGTAAAATTCGGTATTTGGAGCGATTTTAAACTAAGAAATAAGGTAATTATGAAATTTGGAAAATGGGCGTTGCCACGACCACTTATGTAACATTTTCTGTATCTCAATAACGGTGTAAGGTACCGTCACAAAATTTGGTGAACAAGCTTTCCTCAACATCGCTGTTATCATCGCTAAACATTTTTGAAATCGGACCATAATCTCGCCCAACTCCCATATAACGGAAATTTTGAAAAATGCATACATTTCGTTTTTTCTTTATCTATTGAACCATATTAATTACAATTTGATATTTAGAGATATAGTTAATAAAGAAACTTGATTTTAATGAAATTTTGAAAAATGGGCGTTACCACGCCCACTTATAAAAAAACGTCTGTAGGTGTCTCAATAACAATGTAAGGTATCGTCACCAAATTTGGTGAACATATTGTCCTTGATATCACTAGCATCACAGTTGGGTCATACCCGCTTCACCACTCGAGCGACGATGTACATTTGGACACTTTGCGCTACAGCCACTTACCGTTACACTGGTACTGATATGCCGCTAACCACTTACCAATGCTCCGTCGTCACTTAAAGCAGCTTCAGCACCTTAATCCATCGCTTTCACTTCCACCTGTTGCAAGTTTGTGGGACCTTCATCCAACTCTGTATCGACTGAGCCCACCAGCCTTGGCCAAAATTCACCTACATGGTTCAAAATATGTTGACTTTTTACAGTGCGGAGGGAAATTTTTTCAACAAGGCGGCGGTGAGTGATTTTTCAATGGTCTTCTTATATGTATGCCTTCTACTTTTGTCTGATACTCGTAGATAGTGTATCCCCGAAAGGAAGGAAAAAATACATTTAAAATGGTTTATTTCATTGAGGTCACACATTATTATACAACAAAATTTTTACTCACATTTAATTATGCAACAAAACTCAGCATTGAATAAAATCAGCATCATGCTGGCGAACACGTCTTTCGGATATTTATGAGTGCAATGATCGAACTTGTTTGTATAAATTCACTCGCTTGAGCGAAAGTAAGTTCGATTTGAATAAAATCAAACCATATGCATTTATTCAGTTTGTTGTGCAGAAGCAGACATTTAACGCCGTAGAAAATGTCGGACGATAAAACTTTTGTGCTATTATTTTGTGCTTAGTTATTAATACTCATATTAAGAAATGTGAATTAATTATATATTTTATTTTTCTTATCTTTTTCTTGAATAATATATTACTTTTAAGTTGTATTTATGTACATATGTATATAGATATGTGTGTATGAAAAAACAATAATTTTACTGTAATGAATTAATATTCCTTCTATCCAACCAAATTTGGATTTTTCCGTCATCCAGTTTGTCTACCGGCACAAAAATCAAAGCGTTCATTTGTGCCTTTTTTGATTTATTCTCGATCAAAAAAATCATGTTGAGTTAAACGAACAAATACCCGAATTGAGTGATTTGAGCCGATCGATGATTAAATCATTGGGCGAACATGAACCGCATGGTTTGATTGAATTAATATCACCATTGAATATGAGTGTTCGAACAAGTTTGATCGCTTGAGCGTAAAGGCTTATATTCAGGGCAATGATTACACAAGTCTGCAAAAAAAAATTATTGAGAGCTATTTTGGTTTTTTGGTGTAATTCTTATGTTTTTGGGTGTGCTGAATCCAAAGATAACTTTAATTTTGTCATAGAACGTCACGTTTTCTGACAATGTAGGTGTCAATGTTAAACAAGTTATCATCTTAAAATAAAATATAAAAGATTAAAAAAAATTTTTTTAAATTTATAATTGCGTAACAAAACTAATTTATATACATATGTAAAATACATTAATTAGTAAGTACTAAACACTTTTCTTTTTCTCAGTGAGACTTGTTTTCGTACATTTTCGTTTGTGGGAAGCATCGGGAAGGTCTCTTTAAAGCGTCCAATAGTAGTCTGCCATCATTGAAACGCTACATCTTCTCTGGTATCTTTTTTCCATTTCCTTAATATCTTGGTGAAATCGGTGACCTTGCTCTTCACTCACGTCTCCTAAATTTTCTGGAAAGTAGTCGAGGTGGGAATGAAGAAAATGTACTTTTAAACTCATCAAGCAACCTAAAGCTTGAAATGCTTTTAACATTATTTTGACGATTTGTTTATTTTAGGATCTTTGTTATTGCCTAAAAATTCTTTATGACCTCTTTGAGGGCAATCCACCCTTCTCTTTGAGGATTCGTCATGGTTGTAATGAATAGCCATAAGCCGTCTTAATATCTGGTCCAACGAAAACACCTTCCTTCAACTTTGCCTTCGAGAGGCCTGGAAACTTTGGTTTTAAGTATTTGTAGCAATTTCCATATCTTGGAAGTGACTTTACAAATTGCTTCATCAATCCCAGCTTTATGTGAAGCGGCGACAGAAGAACTTTATGCTGAGGCACCAAAGTTTCATGCAGGACATTTTTTCGGTCTCTACTATCCCATAGACACAAAAAGCAAGGGAATTTGGTAAACCTAGAATGTTGTCCGAGCGCCATGCCCAAGATTTTGAAATCACCGCACACTTGCCAACCGTGGTCTTTATAGTTTAATTTGCAAAGAATCAATTCCAAGTTCTTGTAGGTTTCCTTGAGGTGTACGGAATGACCGACAGGAATGGAAGTGTAGAAACCGCCATTGTGAAGCAGAACTGCTTTAAAGCTTCTTTTTGAAGAATCTATGAAAATACGCCACTCTGCTGGGTCGTATGAGATATTAATTGCATGACGAGTTAACACATAATTGTACCGCGCCACTTTCTACACTATCGGAGCGCGCACGTTCAGGTTACAACATGTTTATGTTTGTTAATGCAGCTCCCATAGGGTGTTCCTTATTTAGAAATTAATAATAGTTATGGTAAACATTTAAAAACAGTAATCAAATAACCTTACGTTCTGGAATTTTGGAGTATTTTTTTAGTTTTCAGAACACTTAAATACATAGAAATCAGTTGGAAATATCCAGACAGCATTTTGCAGACCTGTGCTATGTATGAACAATTCGCAATCACCCGTTGCTGATCTCTGTTACCTACCTGTTCCAAAAGGCTTGAAAGTAATTGGTTCCGCGGGCGACATTGTTATCGTAATTCAACAATTTGGGATACCGTGAAAAAAAACTGTAAAATAACAATTACAGAACTTAGAATACGCGAACAACACCTTGGTTTAGCAAGAAGGTTATTTACATAGGTGGTGGTGTGACAGGAGATTCATATGTACTTATGTATGTATATGAAAGTCACTTGATGGATTGTGCGCTATCCCAACGTCTGTTTAAAAAAACAACTTCCTATGCATAATAAATACGATGGAGCTGCTAACATACGTCTCTACTTACATACATATAGCAATTCTATGACATTATCCTTTGAATTTACTGTAGAACGGTAACTCTGTCCACTTTGCCAGCATAAAAATAACTGCCTGTACAACGTAATTTGAAAACATATATGTAGATATACATATGTATCTTATGCTTTAAAACAAGATTTATTATTACAAAAAAAACATCATCATAAACTGCTTGAGCGAAGTACAAAAACTTTGCATAAAACGAAGTACATCCATGATTTTCGCTAACTGCACTTGACAGAGCCAATGGCTACGTTATAATATAAATATTTTACGCTTTTCATGTGACAAATATCTATTAGCCATACTTGTCAACCTGCATACATACGAAATTTGTTCACACACACTATTACATGAACTTATATGGTACATATGTACATATCCTCTTCGAAGCGAAAGCTTACGAAGTGTCATAAAGTTTCCACTCTCTCATACGTATATACGCATATATACATGCATGTATATACTATGTAAATCCATTTAAGTTCCGAAAAGCTTTCTGCCATAACCATATCATTTTATAATGTATAACAACTTTTTGAAAACGGTACTACGTAAATATTCACAGCAGTAAAAACGACTAGTTCCATGCTATTATAAAACTAGTAAATGTGCTTAGCAGCAATTCTCACGTTATGTACTACTACAATTCAACTAGTTTCACACTAGTGCAAAAACAATAGATATTGGCGACACATACAAAAAAAAATCATAGTTGATCTAATGGCAGTCATTTATTTTTATTTTTAAATCTATATTCGAATCTACCCTCCTGCTCATTTCGGTTGTAGTCATTTCACTTTTCTAGCCACATATTTTTTTTAAGGTTTATATTACATTAATTAGAACGCGTTAAGTCATTGGCCCTGCATCTGTTTGCAACTATTGCAAATCTGGGGCAAGTCGGGTTAGTCATGCAACCAACATTTTCAGGCGAATTCTACCGTAGGGTATGTACAATTACATGTTTGCATTCTAAATTTGTATCGATTCATGCAGACAGTTAATGCAGCTATATTTAGTCTGATGTATTTTGGAACGATTTTCCGTCGATCCTTGTCAAATTTGGTTTTGAAACAAACCGGTTTCGGCGTTGTGCCATCTTCAGTGTTATTTTTCGTTCTGTTTAGTTTACGTCTGGCGGTCCCTATTTATTGTGTTTTGTCCTTCGTAGGTATCGGTATCTATCGTTAACTAGCAGCCAACAAATGTTTGTAGGTGTATGCTACCTGTGTTTAGGGTTTATTAGTCAGCGTGAAGTTTTTTTTCTTTTACGGTTGCCTATGTGGTATGCATGGGTAGGTAGAAGTCAGTAATTTTTGTCCTGTGGGATGTTTTGTGTTGGTCCTGTGCGTTAGTTTCTTTGGTAGTACCTAAGTTCGTAGTTTGTTTTTTGTAAACAAGTTTCAATGGCTCAAATATTACGTCCGAGTTGGTGTTCGTCTGTTCGTTTATTATTCTTCCGTCAAATGTTTTCTGTTTGTATATCTCCATGTTTTCCAGTGCGTTTAGGCGTCGACCTTTTTGCTGCACATGCAATACCTTTACGATTTTCTTAATGTTTGCTGGTGTACATTTGCTGTGGAACATGTGATTTGCAAAATTAGATTCAGGTGTTGTGGTGGATTTCCGTGACTTCTTGTTGTAATCCCTTATGTGTTCGCGGAACCTTGTTCTTACTTTACGTCCTGTTTGTCCTATGTAGCTGTATTGGCATTCGCAGGTCAGTTGGTATATGCCTTGGCTGTTTAGTGAGTCCTCTGTATTTGTACTTGTCCGTAGTATTCGTCCTAAGTTGTTTACTGTTTTAAATGCTGTGTGAATGTTGTGTTTTTTGAAAAAATTTGCTAATTTATGTGTCGATTTTCCTGTATAAGTTAATACTGTCCATGTCTTTCCGTCTTTATCCTTATCGCTTCTTTTTGGGGTCCCATTGTTTCTTCTGATTTTGTCTATCAGATCTTTTTTATATCTGTTATTGACCGCTATGTTGTAAATAATGTTTAGCTCTCTCTTGTGTGCTTCTGGTGTTAAAGGTGTTCGTTCTAGTCTGTCAACTAGTTGCTTTAACGCCGCATTTTTGTGCTGCTGAGGGTGGTTCGAAGTGTTATGAATTACCGTGTCTGTGGCTGTTGGTTTTCTGTAAATTTCATAGCCAAGTTTTCCTGTGGTCTTGTCTGCCCTAATTGCCAGATCTAGGTAGTTAATCCTTCCTTCGCTTTCTGTTTCCATTGTAAACTGTATGTTTCCGTGTTGTTTGTTGAGATACTCCAATACTTGTTCTTCGTTGTTGCTGGTTAGAATGCAAATAATGTCATCAACGTATCTCGCGTAAAATGTAACACCCAACTCGGTTGTAAGTTCTTTCATGTATTTTTCTTCCAAATTCTGCATGAATACTTCCATGAGTACGGCTGAGGTTGGATTCCATTCCAAGTCCGTTCGTTTGTCTGTAGATTTTGTTATTAAATTTGAAATAGTTTTGTTGTAGTGTGGTTCTTAGAATTCTTGCGATCTGTGCAGCCTTGATATTGTTTTTGGTTTTCTCCAGTATTTTTGTGTATACCATGTCTATTGTCTCAGGTAGTGGTATTGAGGGGTATAAGTCCTTGATACTTTTTTACTGTCCTTTGTGATGTAGTATCGTTTGACATTAAGGACTTATACCCCTCAATACCACTACCTGAGACAATAGACATGGTATACACAGAAAACATTTGACGGAAGAATAATAAACGAACAGACGAACACCAACTCGGACGTAATATTTGAGCCATTGAAACTTGTTTACAAAAAACAAAGCACGAACTTAGGTACTACCAAAGAAACTAACGCACAGGACCAACACAAAACATCCCACAGGACAAAAATTACTGACTTCTACCTACCCATGCATACCACATAGGCAACCGTAAAAGAAAAAAAAACTTCACGCTGACAAATAAACCCTAAACACAGGTAGCATACACCTACAAACATTTGTTGGCTTCTAGTTAACGATAGATACCGATACCTACGAAGGACAAAACACAATAAATAGGGACCGCCAGACGTAAACTAAACAGAACGAAAAATAACACTGAAGATGGCACAACGCCGAAACCGGTTTGTTTCAAAACCAAATTTGACAAGGATCGCCGGAAAATCGTTCCAAAATACATCAACTTTCAACCTTGTCGGAGTAAAAAAACAACAATAAAAAAAAATATTTAGTCTTATTATAAACTATTCATATTGTTTTAAAACTTCTACTTTACAAACGAATTTGACATTAACGACAAAGACTTAATGGTGTTTTACAACATTAATGTCCGTTTGCATATCTCTTTTCAGCTATCGCCAGCCAAAATGCAATACCGTTTTCCACGGATGTGTTAGAGCGTTCAATGTTTTCAATTCGTTCTTCGGTTTCAGGATGATTCAATGCAGTACGCATGTACTAGATATATTAGAAATCTGTCAGGTGTCAAAATTCCGTGCTGCTATAAAAAATGTATATATTGACTATATATTTATCATATACCAAAGATCAGAACTGCGCGTTGTATAGTTAATTGCTTTAATTAAAAAAAATTTACGTACATTTTTGGTATTATCGTATATTTGTTAGTTAAAAATTCAAAGGTACATTGCTATGTATGTATGTGTGTCTTGCGATAGCATTCGTGTTTTCTTTGTTCATACTAAGGAAAAATAGTGTCCGTCCGTCCGTCTGTCCGTGGTTACAATAACTTGAGTAAAAATTGAGATATCTCAATGAAATTTGGTACATAGATTGCTCTTTGGGTAGGTTGGTATTAAAAATGGTCAAGATGGTCAATAATCACGCCCACCTCCCATATAACGGAAATTTTGGAAAATGCAAAAGCTTCATTTTCTCGGTATCTATTAAAACAAATTGAGTAAAATTCGGTATTTGGAGCGATTTTAAACTAAGAAATAAGGTAATTATGAAATTTGGAAAATGGGCGTTGCCACGACCACTTATGTAACATTTTCTGTATCTCAATAACGGTGTAAGGTACCGTCACAAAATTTGGTGAACAAGCTTTCCTCAACATCGCTGTTATCATCGCTAAACATTTTTGAAATCGGACCATAATCTCGCCCAACTCCCATATAACGGAAATTTTGAAAAATGCATACATTTCGTTTTTTCTTTATCTATTGAACCATATTAATTACAATTTGATATTTAGAGATATAGTTAATAAAGAAACTTGATTTTAATGAAATTTTGAAAAATGGGCGTTACCACGCCCACTTATAAAAAAACGTCTGTAGGTGTCTCAATAACAATGTAAGGTATCGTCACCAAATTTGGTGAACATATTGTCCTTGATATCACTAGCATCACAGTTGGGTCATACCCGCTTCACCACTCGAGCGACGATGTACATTTGGACACTTTGCGCTACAGCCACTTACCGTTACACTGGTACTGATATGCCGCTAACCACTTACCAATGCTCCGTCGTCACTTAAAGCAGCTTCAGCACCTTAATCCATCGCTTTCACTTCCACCTGTTGCAAGTTTGTGGGACCTTCATCCAACTCTGTATCGACTGAGCCCACCAGCCTTGGCCAAAATTCACCTACATGGTTCAAAATATGTTGACTTTTTACAGTGCGGAGGGAAATTTTTTCAACAAGGCGGCGGTGAGTGATTTTCCAATGGTCTTCTTATATGTATGCCTTCTACTTTTGTCTGATACTCGTAGATAGTGTATCCCCGAAAGGAAGGAAAAAATACATTTAAAATGGTTTATTTCATTGAGGTCACACATTATTATACAACAAAATTTTTACTCACATTTAATTATGCAACAAAAATCAGCATTGAATAAAATCAGCATCATGCTGGCGAACACGTCTTTCGGATATTTATGAGTGCAATGATCGAACTTGTTTGTATAAATTCACTCGCTTGAGCGAAAGTAAGTTCGATTTGAATAAAATCAAACCATATGCATTTATTCAGTTTGTTGTGCAGAAGCAGACATTTAACGCCGTAGAAAATGTCGGACGATAAAACTTTTGTGCTATTATTTTGTGCTTAGTTATTAATACTCATATTAAGAAATGTGAATTAAATATATATTTTATTTTTCTTATCTTTTTCTTGAATAATATATTACTTTTAAGTTGTATTTATGTACATATGTATATAGATATGTGTGTATGAAAAAACAATAATTTTACTGTAATGAATTAATATTCCTTCTATCCAACCAAATTTGGATTTTTCCGTCATCCAGTTTGTCTACCGGCACAAAAATCAAAGCGTTCATTTGTGCCTTTTTTGATTTATTCTCGATCAAAAAAATCATGTTGAGTTAAACGAACAAATACCCGAATTGAGTGATTTGAGCCGATCGATGATTAAATCATTGGGCGAACATGAACCGCATGGTTTGATTGAATTAAAATCACCATTGAATATGAGTGTTCGAACAAGTTTGATCGCTTGAGCGTAAAGGCTTATATTCAGGGCAATGATTACACAAGTCTGCAAAAAAAAATTATTGAGAGCTATTTTGGTTTTTTGGTGTAATTCTTATGTTTTTGGGTGTGCTAAATCCAAAGATAACTTTAATTTTGTCATAGAACGTCACGTTTTCTGACAATGTAGGTGTCAATGTTAAACAAGTTATCATCTTAAAATAAAATATAAAAGATTAAAAAAAATTTTTTTAAATTTATAATTGCGTAACAAAACTAATTTATATACATATGTAAAATACATTAATTAGTAAGTACTAAACACTTTTCTTTTTCTCAGTGAGACTTGTTTTCGTACATTTTCGTTTGTGGGAAGCATCGGGAAGGTCTCTTTAAAGCGTCCAATAGTAGTCTGCCATCATTGAAACGCTACATCTTCTCTGGTATCTTTTTTCCATTTCCTTAATATCTTGGTGAAATCGGTGACCTTGCTCTTCACTCACGTCTCCTAAATTTTCTGGAAAGTAGTCGAGGTGGGAATGAAGAAAATGTACTTTTAAACTCATCAAGCAACCTAAAGCTTGAAATGCTTTTAACATTATTTTGACGATTTGTTTATTTTAGGATCTTTGTTATTGCCTAAAAATTCTTTATGACCTCTTTGAGGGCAATCCACCCTTCTCTTTGAGGATTCGTCATGGTTGTAATGAATAGCCATAAGCCGTCTTAATATCTGGTCCAACGAAAACACCTTCCTTCAACTTTGCCTTCGAGAGGCCTGGAAACTTTGGTTTTAAGTATTTGTAGCAATTTCCATATCTTGGAAGTGACTTTACAAATTGCTTCATCAATCCCAGCTTTATGTGAAGCGGCGACAGAAGAACTTTATGCTGAGGCACCAAAGTTTCATGCAGGACATTTTTTCGGTCTCTACTATCCCATAGACACAAAAAGCAAGGGAATTTGGTAAACCTAGAATGTTGTCCGAGCGCCATGCCCAAGATTTTGAAATCACCGCACACTTGCCAACCGTGGTCTTTATAGTTTAATTTGCAAAGAATCAATTCCAAGTTCTTGTAGGTTTCCTTGAGGTGTACGGAATGACCGACAGGAATGGAAGTGTAGAAACCGCCATTGTGAAGCAGAACTGCTTTAAAGCTTCTTTTTGAAGAATCTATGAAAATACGCCACTCTGCTGGGTCGTATGAGATATTAATTGCATGACGAGTTAACACATAATTGTACCGCGCCACTTTCTACACTATCGGAGCGCGCACGTTCAGGTTACAACATGTTTATGTTTGTTAATGCAGCTCCCATAGGGTGTTCCTTATTTAGAAATTAATAATATGTAGTTATGGTAAACATTTAAAAACAGTAATCAAATAACCTTACGTTCTGGAATTTTGGAGTATTTTTTTAGTTTTCAGAACACTTAAATACATAGAAATCAGTTGGAAATATCCAGACAGCATTTTGCAGACCTGTGCTATGTATGAACAATTCGCAATCACCCGTTGCTGATCTCTGTTACCTACCTGTTCCAAAAGGCTTGAAAGTAATTGGTTCCGCGGACGACATTGTTATCGTAATTCAACAATTTGGGATACCGTGAAAAAAAACTGTAAAATAACAATTACAGAACTTAGAATACGCGAACAACACCTTGGTTTAGCAAGAAGGTTATTTACATAGGTGGTGGTGTGACAGGAGATTCATATGTACTTATGTATATGAAAGTCACTTGTCTATCCCAACGTCTGTTTAAAAAAACAACTTCCTATGCATAATAAATACGATGGAGCTGCTAACATACGACTCTACTTACATACATATAGCAATTCTATGACATTATCCTTTGAATTTACTGTAGAACGGTAACTCTGTCCACTTTGCCAGCATAAAAATAATTGCCTGTACAACGTAATTTGAAAACATATATGTAGATATACATATGTATCTTATGCTTTAAAACAAGAGTTACTATTACAAAAAAAACATCATCATAAACTGCTTGAGCGAAGTACAAAAACTTTGCATAAAACGAAGTACATCCATGATTTTCGCTAACTGCACTTGACAGAGCCAATGGCTACGTTATAATATAAATATTTTACGCTTTTCATGTGACAAATATCTATTAGCCATACTTGTCAACCTGCATACATACGAAATTTGTTCACACACACTATTACATGAACTTATATGGTACATATGTATGTACATATCCTCTTCGAAGCGAAAGCTTACGAAGTGTCATAAAGTTTCCACTCTCTCATACGTATATACGCATATATATGTACATGCAAGTATATACTATGTAAATCCATTTAAGTTCCGAAAAGCTTTCTGCCATAACCATATCATTTTATAATGTATAACAACTTTTTGAAAACGGTACTACGTAAATATTCACAGCAGTAAAAACGACTAGTTCCATGCTATTATAAAACTAGTAAATGTGCTTAGCAGCAATTCTCACGTTATGTACTACTACAATTCAACTAGTTTCACACTAGTGCAAAAACAATAGATATTGGCGACACATACAAAAAAAAATCATAGTTGATCTAATGGCAGTCATTTATTTTTATTTTTAAATCTATATTCGAATCTACCCTCCTGCTCATTTCGGTTGTAGTCATTTCACTTTTCTAGCCACATATTTTTTTTAAGGTTTATATTACATTAATTAGAACGCGTTAAGTCATTGGCCCTGCATCTGTTTGCAACTATTGCAAATCTGGGGCAAGCCGGGTTAGTCATGCAACCAACATTTTCAGGCGAATTCTACCGTAGGGTATGTACAATTACATGTTTGCATTCTAAATTTGTATCGATTCATGCAGACAGTTAATGCAGCTATATTTAGTCTGATGTATTTTGGAACGATTTTCCGTCGATCCTTGTCAAATTTGGTTTTGAAACAAACCGGTTTCGGCGTTGTGCCATCTTCAGTGTTATTTTTCGTTCTGTTTAGTTTACGTCTGGCGGTCCCTATTTATTGTGTTTTGTCCTTCGTAGGTATCGGTATCTATCGTTAACTAGCAGCCAACAAATGTTTGTAGGTGTATGCTACCTGTGTTTAGGGTTTATTAGTCAGCGTGAAGTTTTTTTTCTTTTACGGTTGCCTATGTGGTATGCATGGGTAGGTAGAAGTCAGTAATTTTTGTCCTGTGGGATGTTTTGTGTTGGTCCTGTGCGTTAGTTTCTTTGGTAGTACCTAAGTTCGTACTTTGTTTTTTGTAAACAAGTTTCAATGGCTCAAATATTACGTCCGAGTTGGTGTTCGTCTGTTCGTTTATTATTCTTCCGTCAAATGTTTTCTGTTTGTATATCTCCATGTTTTCCAGTGCGTTTAGGCGTCGACCTTTTTGCTGCACATGCAATACCTTTACGGTTTTCTTAATGTTTGCTGGTGTACATTTGCTGTGGAACATGTGATTTGCAAAATTAGATTCAGGTGTTGTGGTGGATTTCCGTGACTTCTTGTTGTAATCCCTTATGTGTTCGCGGAACCTTGTTCTTACTTTACGTCCTGTTTGTCCTATGTAGCTGTATTGGCATTCGCAGGTCAGTTGGTATATGCCTTGGCTGTTTAGTGAGTCCTCTGTATTTGTACTTGTCCGTAGTATTCGTCCTAAGTTGTTTACTGTTTTAAATGCTGTGTGAATGTTGTGTTTTTTGAAAAAATTTGCTAATTTATGTGTCGATTTTCCTGTATAAGTTAATACTGTCCATGTCTTTCCGTCTTTATCCTTATCGCTTCTTTTTGGGGTCCCATTGTTTCTTCTGATTTTGTCTATCAGATCTTTTTTATATCCGTTATTGACCGCTATGTTGTAAATAATGTTTAGCTCTCTCTTGTGTGCTTCTGGTGTTAAAGGTGTTCGTTCTAGTCTGTCAACTAGTTGCTTTAACGCCGCATTTTTGTGCTGCTGAGGGTGGTTCGAAGTGTTATGAATTACCGTGTCTGTGGCTGTTGGTTTTCTGTAAATTTCATAGCCAAGTTTTCCTGTGGTCTTGTCTGCCCTAATTGCCAGATCTAGGTAGTTAATCCTTCCTTCGCTTTCTGTTTCCATTGTAAACTGTATGTTTCCGTGTTGTTTGTTGAGATACTCCAATACTTGTTCTTCGTTGTTGCTGGTTAGAATGCAAATAATGTCATCAACGTATCTCGCGTAAAATGTAACACCCAACTCGGTTGTAAGTTCTTTCATGTATTTTTCTTCCAAATTCTGCATGAATACTTCCATGAGTACGGCTGAGGTTGGATTCCATTCCAAGTCCGTTCGTTTGTCTGTAGATTTTGTTATTAAATTTGAAATAGTTTTGTTGTAGTGTGGTTCTTAGAATTCTTGCGATCTGTGCAGCCTTGATATTGTTTTTGGTTTTCTCCAGTATTTTTGTGTATACCATGTCTATTGTCTCAGGTAGTGGTATTGAGGGGTATAAGTCCTTAATGTCAAACGATACTTTTTTACTGTCCTTTGTGATGTAGTATCGTTTGACATTAAGGACTTATACCCCTCAATACCACTACCTGATACAATAGACATGGTATACACAGAAAACATTTGACGGAAGAATAATAAACGAACAGACGAACACCAACTCGGACGTAATATTTGAGCCATTGAAACTTGTTTACAAAAAACAAAGCACGAACTTAGGTACTACCAAAGAAACTAACGCACAGGACCAACACAAAACATCCCACAGGACAAAAATTACTGACTTCTACCTACCCATGCATACCACATAGGCAACCGTAAAAGAAAAAAAAACTTCACGCTGACAAATAAACCCTAAACACAGGTAGCATACATCTACAAACATTTGTTGGCTTCTAGTTAACGATAGATACCGATACCTACGAAGGACAAAACACAATAAATAGGGACCGCCAGACGTAAACTAAACGGAAAGAAAAATAACACTGAAGATGGCACAACGCCGAAACCGGTTTGTTTCAAAACCAAATTTGACAAGGATCGCCGGAAAATCGTTCCAAAATACATCAACTTTCAACCTTGTCGGAGTAAAAAAACGACAATAAAAAAAAAATATTTATTCTTATTATAAACTATTCATATTGTTTTAAAACTTCTACTTTACAAACGAATTTGACATTAACGACAAAGACTTAATGGTGTTTTACAACATTAATGTCCGTTTGCATATCTCTTTTCAGCTATCGCCAGCCAAAATGCAATACCGTTTTCCACGGATGTGTTAGAGCGTTCAATGTTTTCAATTCGTTCTTCGGTTTCAGGATGATTCAATGCAGTCCGCATGTACTAGATATATTAGAAATCTGTCAGGTGTCAAAATTCCGTGCTGCTATAAAAAATTTATATATTGACTATATATTTATCATATACCAAAGATCAGAACTGCGCGTTGTATAGTTAATTGCTTTAATTAAAAAAAATTTACGTACATTTTTGGTATTATCGTATATTTGTTAGTTAAAAATTCAAAGGTACATTGCTATGTATGTATGTGTGTCTTGCGATAGCATTCGTGTTTTCTTTGTTCATACTAAGGAAAAATAGTGTCCGTCCGTCCGTCTGTCCGTGGTTACAATAACTTGAGTAAAAATTGAGATATCTCAATGAAATTTGGTACATAGATTGCTCTTTGGGTAGGTTGGTATTAAAAATGGTCAAGATGGTCAATAATCACGCCCACCTCCCATATAACGGAAATTTTGGAAAATGCAAAAGCTTCATTTTCTCGGTATCTATTAAAACAAATTGAGTAAAATTCGGTATTTGGAGCGATTTTAAACTAAGAAATAAGGTAATTATGAAATTTGGAAAATGGGCGTTGCCACGACCACTTATGTAAGGTGTAAGGTACCGTCACAAAATTTGGTGAACAAGCTTTCCTCAATATCGCTGTTATCATCGCTAAACATTTTTGAAATCGGACCATAATCTCGCCCAACTCAGATATAACGGAAATTTTGAAAAATACATACATTTCGTTTTTTCTTTATCTATTGAAACATATTAATTACAATTTGATATTTAGAGAGATAGTTAATAAAGAAACTTGATTTTAATGAAATTTTGAAAAATGGGCGTTACCACGCCCACTTATAAAAAAACGTCTGTAGGTGTCTCAATAACAATGTAAGCTATCGTCACAAAATTTGGTGAACATATTGTCCTTGATATCACTAGCATCACCGTCAATAATTTTTGAAATCGGACCATAACCACGCCCAACTTCCATATAACGGAAATTTTGAAAAATGCAAAAAACTTCGTTTTTCAGTATTTATTGGAAGAGATTGAGTCAAGTTTAATACTAGCTGCGATTTGAAACAAAGAAACGGCCCATGCAAAAATACATCACGAGGGTATTAAAAATCGGTTTCGCCCGAATTTAGCTTTTCTTACTTGTTTTTATATACATACATACATTCTTAGCTTTATTTTGTGTTGATACTTTGCTACGTAAAAAAAAGAAAGTTATGCATTTGATCCATTTTACAATTATTTTCCGATACATTTTTTCGAGACGTCTCGGCAACACTGGATGCCATTGGGTTTCCCTAATAATAATTTAGAAATTTTTTTGAAAATCCAGTTTGAAACATACAACAAAAGTAAATATTGAGACAAACAGTACTTAACGATGTATAGTGTCCGCACATGTATTTACAGCAAATTTTTTCTAACGCAGGTTTTCTTTTCTTAACGCGAGTAAAACACCATAATATTTTTCCTAGTTAATTATTTTTCAAAAATCTTAAATATGATACCCATTTTTAACCGTTTGGATACCTTTGGTAGTCAATGGAAGCACTTTCATTTACAAGGTAAATATCTGATGTACCCGTTGTGGTCGAGTTGGTAGCGGTGTGGGCTATAACTAGATTTCCGCTGAGTTCCAGGTTCAAATCTCAGCCAGGGTATATTACTGCTATTTCGGAGATCACCACAACTCTCCATCAGGATATAAGGGAGCCAACACTTAATACTTAATGCTATTCTTTGAAATGGTTTGGATACCAAATTCAAGCACTCTTTGTGTTATTTGATAACAATTTTTGTTAGTTTTTTTTCCAGGGCGTCTATATGAATATAATGCTATTTCAAAATGGTAATTTGGAACTCACACCTTTTAGGTCAGTGTTTAGCCGAGCTTCTCCTACTATTTGTGGTGTGCGCCTTTATGTTATACCACAAATGAAAGGACCTACAGTTTTATGCCGATGGCATATACATATATTTTATGAGGAGCTTTTTGATGGCAGAAATACGCGAGGAGGTTTGCCATTACCTGCCGAGAGGTGAGCGACATAGCGAGTTATAGCACGTACCGCTACACACTCGACCACAGCGGTTATTGTATCGCTATCCGTGTAAATATGGATTACGGTCTACCGCAGAGTTCCAGGGTTCGAATCTCAGCTGCGACATGTAATATTTAAAGTACAGACAATTTTTTCAATTCATTATCATTTCTCGCATCATCGATGGTTCTCGATAGTGGCTATTATTTTTGTAACTGAATTTTTGAATAACATTAACTTGTTTAGGCAAGACTTCTATTTCTTCTACTTCTTACAACCAACTATTTCTTCAGGTTTGGAAATAACAAATAGTCACATGGGGCTTAATCTGGATAATATGCAGGATGGGGTAGCAGTTCGTAACCCTATTCATGGATTTTTGCTAATCTTTTGAAGTGGTCCCGCGGTTGCGCTTATGGTCGAGTGTTAATAATCGCGACACCCATCGCGCGGATTGTTTTCTTCATATCCAAATATTCGTGTAACATGTGATGTGATGACCTCAGCCACCTCACGCACTTTCATTCTCCGGTCGTCCAATATCATTCCTAAGATTTTATCGACCATTTCTAGTGTAAGGACCTCTTTTGGATGACCTGAACGTTCGGCGTTGATAGTGTAGTGTCCTCATGCTTAATCAGCACACAAAATTCACTAGGGGTATTCATCTAAACGCGCAAATGCCTCGCAACCGCATAAACCTCGTAAACGTTTTTATTATTGTATGAAAAACCGGTTTATTTCCGAGGACCTCTTTTGGATGACCTGAACGTTCGGCGTTGATAGTGTAGTGTCCTCATGCTTAATCAGCACACAAAATTCACTAGGGGTATTCATCTAAACGCGCAAATGCCTCGCAACCGCATAAACCTCGTAAACGTTTTTATTATTGTATGAAAAACCGGTTTATTTCCGAGGTTTACGCAGTTACGAGGCATTTGCGCGTTTAGATGAATACATACCCATACTGTTTTTTCTTTTTGTTAAAAATCAAGAGCTTATATGCCTTCAATGGCTGTCAAACATAAATTAAATGTCTCTGCGCTTGGAATTCAAACAGTAACGGACCTATGGAACCGCCCTCATACTAAATAAAGTTCTACCACCTTATCGCACCCCAACGAACTGTTAGTATATTTTATTTCTTAACTTTTTTTTTATTAAGTGGAAAAATACTTTTTTATATTATAGCATAGGAGAAGCTCGACCAAGCACCGAGCTATATATGTAGTTTAAGCGCCAAATTATTATTATTATTATTTTATTTCATCTGGTAACTCTGATGGTTAGTAAATGGGCTTTACTAGACTAAATAGTACTACAGCAAAAGACAATAACAAAACAAACAATGACAGTGAAAACGCGTCCATAATGACGTTATCTTTTCACTCGCTATCGTTCGTAAAATTATGCTTGAAACGAGCAGTGACGAAAGCTCTAAATCAAACAACGAAAATATGACCAAACCATACACACTTTGCGTTGAACCAAACAGTTCTTACTTTGGATACGTTTGAAACGTACGGCTGACGAAATCTACCCAAAAAAGGTAGTTGCTTACAATTTTGTTAACACATTTACTTGATAAAACTACCTTTGTTAATGAAAAAAATGTTAGAACTTACGGCTTACGAAAAGGCAAACGCGATTATCTACAGAAGACAAATACCTTACATATGTACATGTGTATGAAGGATAACAATAAGTGGATAATCAAATAATTTCAACTTGGCGATAGTCTTGAATTCATGCAATGTGCCTACGCATGTATGTATGTATGAATAAGAATGCATTTACAAACAAGGGTGCGCGCGAACGAATGTGCAATAAAAACATGGTTTAAGAGGGCACACACACACACACATACTACTCGTTATAACTATCTTTGTGCGTTCGCCGCTGGATATGCATAAAAAAAAAATAGATGAGCACAAACCTCGATGATGGAGCGGTTTAGGCGGGTGCGCATACATTTGCCATGTACATACATAAGTATATGGTTGATTTCCAGATATTTAGATAATGAGCAACTGCATATTCTATAAACACCCCAGCGTGTTATTACTATTGCATACATGTGTACACATGTAAATGCTAGTAAGTGGATACCTCTTTTAAAGCAAGGTACAGAATGTTAAATTATTCAAACACACACATATGTATATATGTACATATGTACATACCTACATGCACATACATATCAAACTTTAAACTTTACCTTCAAACAGAAAACATTTTTTTATTCCCTTCGTAACGCGGGATGTTTAAAGATTTTGATTAAATCGAGGTCAGGCAGTTGTTTCGGAAGGTAATACTGGAAAAAAAATAGAATAACAAAGGAAACAAATTTATACAAATGTATGGACTCGTACCCGTACATTTGTATATTGATTATCAAACGAAAAAAAAATGAAATTTTTCTTTGGTACCGGGTAAAAAATTAATAGCTCCAGTTTTGACAATTTCTTGTTTTATTCACTTAATAAATTTGTTAAAAACATAGTCACTAGTTGTTGTGTAATATTGTGATTTTTTGGCATAGTAAAGCATAGAACAGCTTAAGGTTAATCAAGTCAAGCCAATCCATAAAATTCTATATTTTTCACATTCAAGATTTAAGAAAAAAGTGGGTGAAATCTAAGAGTGTTTTCTATTTCATTAGATTAGATTAGACGCAAAAAGCCAACGGCGATGGCGATTCAACAAGCAAGAAAATATATACATACATATGTACATACATACTATATACATACATACATTTATAATTACTCATACAAGTATTTAATTAACTGTCCTGTTGTATCTACACACATTACACCTCGATCGTTGCTTCTATTGTTTTGGCGCAAAAAATATTTTTTATTAATTATTCGTTTGGAATCATAAACGGGTTCGCCAATTATTCGAATATGTTTTAAGCGATCCGTTTTGATATTACCGAAAACTCTTATTTAGCAATAACTTAACAACTATAAAGGTCTGCAAACCAATTTCGTTACTTTAGCAGCACGTCAAACGTCTTTATACCTGGGCGTACTTGTACACAAGGGTATTATAACTTTGTTCGAATAACGGTTGTTTGTAACAGCAAAAAATAATCGATATAGATATAGATATAGATATAGAAAAATGAAAAGAGGAATTGATTTAGCCCTGACTGTCTGTCCGTCCGTCCGTCAGTCTGTCCGTGGTTACAATAACTTGAGTAAAATTGAGATATCTCAATGAAATTTGGCACATAGATTGCTCTTTGGACAGGGTAGGTTGGTATTGATCTTTCAATAACCACGCCCACCTCCCATATAACGGAAGTTTTTGAAAAATGCAAAAACTCTGTTTTTCGGTATTAATTAAAGCCGCTGTGGTCGAGTTGGTAGCGGTGCGTGCTATAACTCGATATGCCGGTGAGTTCTAGGGTTCGAATCTCAGTCAGGGCAGGAAAATCTTAATCTTGGAAAAAGTTTTTTCTAATGGCGGCCACCCCTCGGAAGGCAATGGCAAACCTCAGAGGGTATTTCTGCCATGAAAAAGCTTCTCATTAAATTCATCTGCCGTTCGGAGTCGGCACAAAATTGTAGGTCCCTCCATTTGTGGTACAATATAAAAACGAACACTACAAATGGTAAAAAAGCTCGGCCAAGCACAGAGCTATATAGTGTAAGCTCCAAAATTATATTATATTACATATATATTATATATTATATATACAAATATATATTATATTAAAGCCAATTGAGTGAAATTTGGTATTTGGAGCGATTTTGAACTAAGAAATTTGGTATTTATGAAATTTTGAAAAATGGCCATTGCCACGACCACTTTTGTAACATTTTCTGTATCTCAATAACAGTATTACTTATCGTCACAAAATTCGGTGAACAAGTTTTCCTCAATATCGCTGTTATCATCGTTAAAAAATTTTGAAATCGGACCATAACTTCGCCCACCCCCATATAGCGGAAATTTTGAAAAAGTCATAAATTTCGTTTTTTCTTTATCTATTGGAGCATATTAATTAAAATTAGAGAGATAGAGAGATAGTTAATAAAGAAACTTGATTTTTATGAAATTTTGAAAAATGGGCGTTACCACGCCCACTTATAAAAAAACGTCTGCAGGTATCTCAATTACGATGTAAGGTATCGTCACAAAATTTGGTGAACATATTGTCCTTGATAACATTAGCATTACCGTCAATAATTTTTTAAATTGGATCATAACCACGCCCAACTTCCATATAACGGAAATTTTGAAAAATGCAAAAAACTTCGTTTTTCAGTATTTATAGAAAGAAATTGAGTCAAGTTTAATACTACGATTTGAAACAAAGAAACGGGGTTTTTATGAAATTATGGGCACCGCCCGTACAAAAATACATCACGAGGGTATATAAAAATCGGTTTCGCCCGAATTTAGCTTTTCTTACTTGTTTGTTTTGTATTCATTAAAAGATTAGTTAAAATTTCTCATATAACTAAACCATTACTTTCAAAGCTTAAACAATTTTATTAAATCTGTAAATATGAATTTTGTAAAACATAACACAGATTTACCTTGTTCATACCTGACTCCATAGACAACGCACAACAACAAAACATCAAAATAAATATTTGCAGGAAAAAATGATATTATTTGCCGTTTAGGGGTTTTATTTATTTTTAATAATATAAATGTTTGTTTTATTTTTCTGCTCAAGGCAAGTTTTATGGAAGATTATTGTGAAAAAACAACAACAGTTTTTAATGGTAGAAGTTATAGTACTATTTCGGATCTCACCACATATCCTCATCAGACTTCTTTTTATTAAATTAATTTAATTTAATTTTTCATAACCACTTCTTCCAGGTTTTGAACCCGGGAGCTCGGAGTTGCAGAACCAATACGCTGCATATTGTGCTACGCTAGCCGAGTTTAATTAATTTAATAAAAAGAAGTCTGTACTTTAACTATAACTTATACCATTAAAAACTATTGTTGTTTTTCACAAAAATCTTCCATACAACTGGCCTTGAGCTCAATGAAATTGTACATTATTAACATTTACTAGGCCAACATAAAAATAAAACAAACATTTATATGCAAGGATGAGCATGCCTTAAAATGCATTCCAATATAGAGTAAATAACTTAAATACAGAATTTGCAAATAAAACACAAACAACAACAACACAAACAAGTTAAATAGCGGCAGATCAGTTGCTCTTGTTTGTAGTTGGTTTGTTTAAGGAAGATGAAATAAACACAACAGCCAACTCGGCTAGCGTAGCACAATATGTAGCGTATTCGCTCTGCAACTCCAAGCTCCCGGGTCCAAAACCTGGGAGAAGTGGTTATGAAAAATTTAGTTTAATTAATTTAATAAAAAGAAGTCTGATGAGGAAATGTGGTGATTTCCGAAATAGTACTATAACTTCTACCATAAAAAACTGTTGTTGTTTTTTCACAAAAATCTTCCATAAAACTGGCCTTGAGCTCAATAAAATTGTAAATTATTATTTTTAATAATTTTATTCGTTCTCTAACAAAAACCGAGTATTTAATACTGCAGATTTAAAACAAAACATGACAACAGTACAATGGACGGCATGTACTCTGAGTGCTGTTTTCTAGGGGTGGGTAACTCAGCAAATTTTCGCGAGTTGACTCAATGACTCTTGCTCAATTAAGTGAGTCAGCTCAGTGAGGTAGCACAATTGAATTACGACACATTTCATAATTGTGTCGTTCTGTGCAACTACGGCAGCACTGTTATCGTAGAGAGGTGCACGTTGAACGTTGAATAATTAAAGTGACAGCACAAGGGATACCGCGCCAAAAGAAAACATTTTCGCGCTAGTTCTTATTTTCTGTCATTCTTTATTCTCACCATAGATAATATGATATGCAACTTCCCTCTTTTGCCTCATAGGTTTTGGGCTGGAATCAAATCCCAATCATGGGCTGGCATGCAAAAAGGCTCTTAGAATCATAACATTTTTATTGGGCTAAAAAAGCTAGTTAATGTTATTATTTGGCGAAATATGTGTTGAAATTTTTAACTTGAGAATTAAATTAAATACTCGCATTTTACGGATTTACATGCAAATATTGAGTTTTATTTTAAAAAGGTGTCCGTACAACTTTATTTCTAAGTGAACACGCATGTTCATCACATATATTTTTATAATTATTTGTTTTATGCAAGTTTAAAAGCTGTTACATTTTTGCAAAATTTAAATTTCTCGTATTTCATAATTGTGATAATGTTGATTTCATATATTTATTTCTTATTCTTATTGCGTTTACATTTATACTCTTCGCA
The DNA here is from genome assembly GCA_963971545.1 of Philophylla caesio. Taxonomy (NCBI): domain Eukaryota; kingdom Metazoa; phylum Arthropoda; class Insecta; order Diptera; family Tephritidae; genus Philophylla; species Philophylla caesio. The sequence goes on from OZ020605.1 coordinate 4,090,055, forward strand.
TACCTCAAAGGTGGCGAAAAAACTGCAAAATCTCCAAAAATGCAATAAAAAACTCCCAAATGCCATTTCTTACAGAGTGTATGTGCACAAAACAAAGAGCTTTGTATCAGCTCATCTTTGATTCTCAGTGCTGATACACTCATCGACTCGCCGCTCAGTAAGATGTCTGAAATTTATAACTGAGCTACTGAGTCACAATTTTTTTGGGAAGTGAGTCTGAGCGAGCGGCTCATCGCTAAGAGTCAGCTCAGTAACTCAACTCAGTGCTGAGTTACCCTCCTCTACTGTTTTCTGCACGCGTTGTTTCGTGCCTGATTCCAACAAAAAAAAAATTGTTTTTTTTAACGTTGAAACATCAAAAAATTCCGCTGAACTAGAACAATTAAAAAATAAAACTGCCTTTCAACTATTGATGCATTTGTGCCATTAAAATTTCCGAATATTTCCATTAAGTTTAAGCAAAAATGAAGTGTAAGCTTCAAGTAGCTGAAATGGTGTTTCGCAAGTGATTTTGTTTCTAAAAAATCGGATTAAAAAGTTAAAATTATTTTTGGCAACTTTGTTAAATTTTAATTTTTTTTGTGAACGCTGAACATATGGTTTTAATTAGAGAATCAAAAATATTATTATTTTTTATAAATAACTAGATGATCCGGTGAACTTCATATAACCTATCCTAAGCTAAAATGGCTAAAAATGTTGATCGATAATGTCAGGAATTGAGATTTCCATAGGTTGTTATACTCTTAAGTCTGGCAATAAAAAGTAGAAAATAATTGAGGAAACCATAGATTTTTAGCGAGCAACACTTATTATACTTGATGAAAGACTGATAATTTCTCATTTTTAACTATTAAACATGTGCTTTATAAAGCATTTCAACCTCCGCCAGTCCCTTTAGTCATAAATTTTGAAAGATTGAGCTACACCAAGCACCTTTGTTGGATTGTTATGATAACATTGTAGTCAGCTAAAATTTTATTTTGTTTTCGTTTTATTCCGCTTTCCACTCTTTATTGTCATGACTGTACAATAGTGTCTCCTTTTGGCACGTCACGGTTTATTCAGATATTCTATTACAGACTTTTATGTTAACATATACGAGTATGTTTCCTACATTTTTATTTTTTGGTTTGTACCAGTCGCCACATTACTATTTTTCAGAACTAAAAAACAGGCAACAAAAATGTCATCAAATGTATTTGAAAAGATAAAGTGATTCGAATAGTTATTTTGAAAAGAAAATCAAAACAGTTTAAAGATTATTAAATAGCTATGCATTTCCCGTTTTGCAAAAAGTGGATCATGTTCATGTCCTAGTTTTTGTCACTATCTCTTTCGTTGTGCTGAATGTAAAACCATAACCGCAAAAGTTTTCCAGATTTAAATATAACTCCTGAATAGTTTAAACAATTAGAAATGATCTAAAGAAACCAGGAGCATAACATGACCCGTGTTCTGATACACCCACACTTATCGGAAACGCCGGGGCCTACCGACACGCCGCTGTCGTATCCTGCCGAGCAGAGTTTGCCTTGGCTGTCAGATTAATCGATAGGTCGCAAACCGATCAAAATTTTCAGAACTCTCAGAACTTACAAAATAAAGATTACATACAATAAAAATATTTGAATTGTATTGAGTTGAATTTAATTCGGACGGATATGTTTTAGTAACAACATATACATACATATGTACAGATAATTCACATTATCCCCCACGCAAACACACACACACTCAATATACTTATCTCACACCGTTTTAATTTTGTTCGGTTATTAAACGAAACTGGCTTACAATTCAAATGAAAACAAAACTTTTATTTTAAAGCTTCTGATAAAGTATATTTTTTGTTTTTTGGGCGGTGCGTAAATATATAAAGACGATGCGCGAACACGCGACGTATAGTTGTCCATGTGAGAAAAAGGAAACCCCAAATTGATTCCTCAAACTTGTAATGACTTACCTTGCGATTTATTTATGGTTATCGGGAAACTTTAGCCGCTTTAAAACAATAGGGCTGACGAAAATCACCTTATAACTGAATAATGGCTTCAACAAAAATGTTTTGGTTGTTACGAAGATTTTTTAACGTTCTGTCCAGTGCCTCCAGTTACCTCTTGTGGGCCATCGCGCAGTCATCCCAAACGACCAATTTGCGTAAATGTATGTAGAATCTTCACCATTACGCTGTTTTTGGCGATATTCCCAACTGGTGCTTCGTTGATTTGCATGTTTAGTGGTAATTTCAAGGCTTAATGTGCAGCAAGTACACCTTCTAATAATCTTGCAGCTATTCCAGATGAAGCCAACGCTAGGTCTACTTCATATTGCGATCTGATCTTTTCCAATAACAATGAAATAAGGAATGGTTTTCCTGTCCCTCCGGGAGCATAAAATGTTTGACAGGAAAGTGGGTAGAACTGTTCATATGGGAAAATGAAATTGTGGTGTTTACTATCTTCTTCGCAATTTTTCGAAATTTTTTCACCCTTTAAACCTTTCCTCGACTACGACAAACATTTCAAAACAAAAATCAGCTTAATCGGTCCAGCCTTTCTCGAGTTTTAGCGAGACAAACGAACAGCAATTGATTTTTATATATATAGATGAACCCGTATAAGTAAAATCACGATGGCAAAAGCTTGAGAAACGTGTTTTACCTGCTGTGACACAAGAAATTGTCCCATGCTGATTAATGGCAATAAACGTATAATTTCATTATTGTCTTGACATTTTTTGTTAAATATTATCTGTTGTCATTTATTTTTAATCACCAGCGATGCCACTATTATTTATAATTTATAATTTAAGATTTAGCCTTTGTTGTTTGCATGAGTATTGATGTAGAAATTTTCCTATATGAATAAAGTTTAGGTTTTAACTTTAATTGTTTTAAAATTTAATTTCTTAATAAAACTCCAATTATTGACGTTTATTTGATATACTGGCATTATTCATCAATCATAATCCGGACACGCCAGTAATCAGCATGGCCTCAAGATTCTGAATGCGCATAGGTTTTTTGAAATAAGTTTTAGATTGTAGATTTTGATTGCTTTATGTATTACCCCGATTGCGTAAACAAAACAATATTTGTATTAAAGCATTTTTAAGGTGTAGTGATTGGTTTTGGAGGATTTTTCGTTAGCATAAATAGAGCTATTACGCATTTTAGTGTTTTTTTCAAGTGTCGAAACTGCGAGTTAAGTATCATTGCTGTTTAGACAATCTTTCACCCCCAATATATTTTTTATTTTTCAGACGCCCGCCAACAAGTGAACTAGAGAAAAATACAATAAAATGTGATTCACATGTACCTTTTCTTAATGTAACAAAAACACTAACTTAACATAGCACACACTATCAAGACCAAAAATAAAAAATAAAAAAACAATACCGCTAAAAAAATTTAAAAATACCGGTAATAATAATTCGATAATATTAAAAAAAGGTCTACAGAAAATTGCTTACAGAAATAACCGCAGAAAAGAAACATACACCAGTTAGCTTGTTATTAAGCCAACAAACCAGAAAATGTAAACTGTAAAGCAAACTAAAAACTTAAACCGAACATACGACATACGTAAAAAAGCAAATATATATGTACATACTTACTCCAGGAAAATAATCAGCATATTATATTTGTTATATAAGCGATAAGGACAAAACATATATATTATTTTAAAAAATTTATAGACATATGAAAAAAATTGCCTTCAAATACAAAAACAAAGTGTTAATGGAAACCCAAACCAAAGAGAACAGTGACTAATTCTAACAAAAGCCCTAAAAAACTAAAGCACGTTTAAGTTAAGGAACACATAATTACAGCTCTAATAAAATCTTAAATCAACGAATTCAAAAAGTGATCACGTTTTTTAATTGACATAAATAGCAAGAAATATAGAAGTTACAAAAGTAAACATATTGTGCTAAAGCGTTTTTTTGCTTGTGGTGTTTAAGCGTTGTCGTTGGCTGTTCGTCAAAAGTAATATTATGTAGTTGTGCGTCAAATATTTTGCATATTTGCGATAAGTTGTCTAGTTATGAAACATACATAAAAAAAGATAAATAGAATAATTCGAACTAGGAAGATAAATATATCGCTGTTGATTTATAAAACAAAAATAGAAAATATGTACATATTTATGATAAAGTAAATATATAATATAAAACGAAAATACATTAAAACCAATAAACAAAATAACTAAAACATTTAAATAGTTAAAAGCAGAAACTTAATACTCAAGAAAACATCGTTAACAAACTCGAAATATTATTCAAGTAAACGCAGCGACGTTACAATTTAATAAAACGTGTTATAAAAATTTCAATATTCAAAAATATCGGGAAGTTTAACTGATTTATATATGAATGAAGAGTTAATATGCAAAAATTATTATTTCAAAAGTAAGTAAAAAAAATACTTAAGCATAAAATTGACATTTCATAATGTTAGCAATTCATGGAGATAAATTAAAATAATGGATATAAAAAGCATTAGCAGCAGTAAAAACCAAATTTAACTCTGTAAACAACGAAATCCGAAAACTCGTAAATGTAACTCATACGCATTCGCAAAAACAACACATTCGTGCTAAAACGGACGAGAAAACGTATACCCATGACCCGGAATTTTTACAGCGCATAAACCAAACACGTTAACAAGTTGAAGTAGACCCGGGTTTGTTTCGACAAAAAAACTTAAAGACAGGTACGAAAATGTATAAATCTTAACGAATTCACTGATATTTGGAAAGAGTTTGATTTAATTTCCCATAACTTAATATAAACATATAGTGAATTCAATATATTTAATGAAACTAACCAATGAATGTCCACATATTTACAGCTTTAAGAGAAAAAATAAAAATGAATTTTTTCATCCTGTCTCTCATTATTCGCGCAAACTGCTATAGTGTCAAAGTTAATCACAACCCCTTTCAAATTTACAAATATTTTTACCATTTCCCTTTGAAATATTTCCAGCACAAAATTTAAGCCAAATGTGATGAATGCCTGAATTCAGTAACTTCGAATCATCTCAAGTCTCAAAATGTGCTAGATTTATTGCCTTTTCTCGCTTTCACTTTTTTTCTTTTGCTTTTATTTTAGTTTTTTGTAACCTGCTCATCACCAGGTCACAATTTTGAGACTTTATTTTGAGATTAGAGGCTTTATTTTGAGTCTAATGGATGCCAACTGGTCTAAAATTGTGATTTTTGTCTCTATTAGAGACTGAGACTGCTTATTGAATTCGGGGGTAAGTCGGAAACGCCCAAGTGGTGTCATACAAGTTTTTTAAAACGACCTTTTTTTGTTTAACTCCTTATTCCAAAATCTACATCAACCTTTAACATTTTCTTAGTTCAAGTCTTAGCTTTTAGATTAAAACTTTTGTTCCATCTTTTTTCGACGTTTCAAAAATGACGGCCGTTATATATTCAAGCAGGTCAAGTGTGAGAACGCCTTCATACATTCAATTCCAAACAAATTTGGAGCGATCTTAGATATTGTTTATGTTGATGATATATCTAAATCATCCATAAATCGGTGTGACCCATCGGTTCTCCCTGAGGATTCTCACCACCCTACAATTGAGTTAAATTACGAAATTATAAATGATTTTGGAAATTACGATGATAAATCATGTAGCTCAAGCCCTCGTTTTATTTTCGCGAAGGCCAATTTCATGAAGTTAAATCGTAAATTGTCAAAATTAGCCTGACCGACGTATTTAGAGGACGTTGAGCTCAGTGTCCAGCATTTTAATAATACTATATACAGCTTATTTAAAAAGTTTGTGCCTAAACGTGTTTGCGTTCATGAAAAACAATCGCAAACTTGGTTTACAAAAGAACTTAGAAACTTAAAAAACAAAAAGTCGCAATCTTTTAAATTATATAAATTAACTGGTTTACACACTGGTTATATTAAGTACTCAATTCTCCGACACAGTTACTTTGATTTGAATAAAAAATTTTACAAATCTTATTTATGCAAGATTAAAAATAGTTTAATACAAAACCCTAAATCATTTTATGATTTCGTTAACTCGAAGCGCAGAGTAAATGTTTTCCGTCCGCCATGAAACATCACAACGTCGTGTCAAGTGACAGTCAACATGTTTGCCCAGTTCTTCAGCTCCAATTATTCTATCAACTCGCCTACAAACAAAGATTATCCATATAAACTCTGTCCGATGATCACCGCTATCATTCCTGCTATATCTCCCGAAGAAGTGTTTCATTACTTAAGTACCCTAAAGGAATCTTATAAGTCCGGCCCCGATTTGATCCCAACTTGCTTCCTTAAAAAATGTGCTGAATATCAATTTGAACCATTAACGAATTTGGCTTGGAAGGAATCGTTCATTATACCCCTACCCCCTACACAAAATTGGAAGTAGGTCCTGTATAGAAAATTATCGGGCATAGCAAAGCTTTCTGCTATTCCAAAATTATTTGAAGCTATTGTTGTTGACCGTGTAACATATTCCATATCTTCTGCTATTTCTAGCACGCAACATGCGTTCTCTATAGGAAAATCGACTATTACAAACTTACTTGAGTTTACTACTCATGTATCAAACGGATTTAGATAAATTATGCATTCCGATGTTATATACACCGATTTTAGTAAAGCATTCGATAAAGTAAATCACTCCTTACTTGTCCTTAAACTCGATCTCCTTGGTTTTCAACCTAATCTTCTTCGTTGGATATCTTCTTATCTGCACGACAGAACACATCGAGTCCGTTTTAAAAATACTTCTTCGAACGATATTCATGTATCATCAGGGGTTCCACAAGGAAGTCACCTTGGTCCGATTCTGTTCTTACTTTTTATAAACGATATTTCTTCTGTTGTGAAATATTCAAATATTTTGTTGTATGCGGATGACGTAAAGCTTTTTAGATCATTTAACACTGTTGATGAAAGGTATTTACTGCAAGCGGACTTAAATAGCATGTCTAATTGGTGTGAAGTAAATGGTATGCCACTAAACCTTAAAAAATGTAAAGTAATGTGCTTTTCTCGCGTGCAGGGCGGTTCAACCAGCTTCTTACGACATAAGTAACTATAACCTTGAACAAGTATTTTACTTTGTTGACCTAGGTATCACTATGGACCCAAAACTTAACTTCAATCTTCATATCAATGCTACAGTGATACCTATTTTACGAAAGCTCTTTTCACAACATTAGTGAGGCCAATACTAGAATATGGTTCCATCGTTTGGAACCCGCACTATCAAGTTCATTCTGACCGGATAGAGTCAATTCAAAACAATTTCTCGTTTAAAACTTATTAATCTCCCTACGCTTGCTAGTCGCAGAGAAATGTTAGGCATAATATTTTTGGTCAAGATACTGACAGGTTTGACGTCTAGCCCACCTCTTCTGACCGAAGTGAAGTGGAACGTTCGTTTTTTAAAACGACCTTTTTTTGTTTAACTCCTTATTCCAAAATCTACATCAACCTTTAACATTTTCTTAGTTCAAGTCTTAGCTTTTAGATTAAAACTTTTGTTCCATCTTTTTTCGACGTTTCAAAAATGACGGCCGTTATATATTCAAGCAGGTCAAGTGTGAGAACGCCTTCATACATTCAATTCCAAACAAATTTGGAGCGATCTTAGATATTGTTTATGTTGATGATATATCTAAATCATCCATAAATCGGTGTGACCCATCGGTTCTCCCTGAGGATTCTCACCACCCTACAATTGAGTTAAATTACGAAATTATAAATGATTTTGGGAATTACGATGATAAATCATGTAGCTCAAGCCCTCGTTTTATTTTCGCGAAGGCCAATTTCATGAAGTTAAATCGTGAATTGTCAAAATTAGCCTGACCGACGTATTTAGAGGACTTTGAGCTCAGTGTCCAGCATTTTAATAATACTATATACAGCTTATTTAAAAAGTTTGTGCCTAAACGTGTTTGCGTTCATGAAAAACAATCGCAAACTTGGTTTACAAAAGAACTTAGAAACTTAAAAAACAAAAAGTCGCAATCTTTTAAATTATATAAATTAACTGGTTTACACACTGCTTATATTAAGTACTCAATTCTCCGACACAGTTACTTTGATTTGAATAAAAAATTTTACAAATCTTATTTATGCAAGATTAAAAATAATTTAATACAAAACCCTAAATCATTTTATGATTTCGTTAACTCGAAGCGCAGAGTAAATGTTTTCCGTCCGCCATGAAACATCACAACGTCGTGTCAAGTGACAGTCAACATGTTTGCCCAGTTCTTCAGCTCCAATTATTCTATCAACTCGCCTACAAACAAAGATTATCCATATAAACTCTGTCCGATGATCACCGCTATCATTCCTGCTATATCTCCCGAAGAAGTGTTTCATTACTTAAGTACCCTAAAGGAATCTTATAAGTCCGGCCCCGATTTGATCCCAACTTGCTTCCTTAAAAAATGTGCTGAATATCAATTTGAACCATTAACGAATTTGGCTTGGAAGGAATCGTTCATTATACCCCTACCCCCTACACAAAATTGGAAGTAGGTCCTGTATAGAAAATTATCGGGCATAGCAAAGCTTTCTGCTATTCCAAAATTATTTGAAGCTATTGTTGTTGACCGTGTAACATATTCCATATCTTCTGCTATTTCTAGCACGCAACATGCGTTCTCTATAGGAAAATCGACTATTACAAACTTACTTGAGTTTACTACTCATGTATCAAACGGATTTAGATAAATTATGCATTCCGATGTTATATACACCGATTTTAGTAAAGCATTCGATAAAGTAAATCACTCCTTACTTGTCCTTAAACTCGATCTCCTTGGTTTTCAACCTAATCTTCTTCGTTGGATATCTTCTTATCTGCACGACAGAACACATCGAGTCCGTTTTAAAAATACTTCTTCGAACGATATTCATGTATCATCAGGGGTTCCACAAGGAAGTCACCTTGGTCCGATTCTGTTCTTACTTTTTATAAACGATATTTCTTCTGTTGTAAAATATTCAAATATTTTGTTGTATGCGGATGACGTAAAGCTTTTTAGATCATTTAACACTGTTGATGAAAGGTATTTACTGCAAGCGGACTTAAATAGCATGTCTAATTGGTGTGAAGTAAATGGTATGCCACTAAACCTTAAAAAATGTAAAGTAATGTGCTTTTCTCGCGTGCAGGGCGGTTCAACCAGCTTCTTACGACATAAGTAACTATAACCTTGAACAAGTATTTTACTTTGTTGACCTAGGTATCACTATGGACCCAAAACTTAACTTCAATCTTCATATCAATGCTACAGTGATACCTATTTTACGAAAGCTCTTTTCACAACATTAGTGAGGCCAATACTAGAATATGGTTCCATCGTTTGGAACCCGCACTATCAAGTTCATTCTGACCGGATAGAGTCAATTCAAAACAATTTCTCGTTTAAAACTTATTAATCTCCCTACGCTTGCTAGTCGCAGAGAAATGTTAGGCATAATATTTTTGGTCAAGATACTGACAGGTTTGACGTCTAGCCCACCTCTTCTGACCGAAGTGAAGTGGAACGTTCCCTCCCGAATTTCCAGGCATTCCCGGCCTATTTTTCATTCCGGTTCCTTTGATATTTCCGAATCACTTTTTTACATAAAGAATGCTATACTTTGTACTCTCAATAGATGATGGATTACATACACAATTACGCTTTAAAACAAATTTTACTATCTAAAATAATTTAAATTTAAAATCAGCTGATGAGCTTTAATTCTGTAGCTGAATGTTTTAGAGTCTCGACACCCAACAAACTCCTGCCTTTCATGACTCGGCACTGCATATGCAAAAACCAAAAAAATTAAATCCGTGCGTCATGCGGATGCGCCCCTAGCGTCGGTCGGGTGGGAATTGAGGGTAAAAACCGTTGGGATTATTATTATTATTATTATTATTATTGCATTTCAAAACATCGGTCTTAAAATAGATCCCTGAGAGACGCCATCGGTGCGAAAATGCTTTTTAATTCCTTCGTCTGAATCACATAGAAAAATTATACTTGTTTTATTTGGCTAATTTGAATTTTATGTTTTAAAAATTTTTCGACCATATTAAAAAAAATTTTCAAAATGAAAAATTATACCCTAAAAATAATTTGCGATTATTTTACATATACGTATATACAGGAACACCAACACTTCGGAGTCACTTCAAAATTTGCCCCACATTCGAAAGACTAAAAGCATTTTTGATATCCAACGTTTTTACTGCACACATCTATCTTATATTTTGGGCTTAGATTTCTGGAGATATTTCTCTAAATCCGTTCTAGAATCACTCTCATAAAACAGATAGATTTATACGCTGATGATTGTTCAGGTGTTTTTCAGAGTTTTTGCAGCCATTGTATTATCCATCTGCGAGGATGTAACAATCGAAAAGTTGCCCGAATATCGTGGTTGTTACTCGGAGAGCTATCTAATAGACCAAGCATTAAAGCTGATGGTCTTGTTTTGTGAAGTATTTACATATTTCAGGTATTGGAATAAAGTTTAAAAACGAGTTTGATTTGGCTTGCAATAAAAGTTGAACAATGGTTGTCTAGATTTTTATATTGCTCTGATAATATGCGATGCCATACTTCAATTCAAACATGTCCTGGCTTAATAGATATTGGGTCGCCTGACATTAAGATACAGAACTATGATCAGTTCGCTTCGTTGTTCCTCTTTTGACGGTATGGGTACTTGAAGACTTCGTAATGCTCGATTTCAGCGTGGCTGATGTTACTCCTTTTGAAATATGAAACCTGAAACTTAGTTTTATAAAGAGATTAAGGATGCAGTGTGATTATAATCAATTATTATTCATAGAAATATTATTACACATTTGTATGTGCATATTTATAGCTTAAAATTTTTAACTAATTCGTTATTCTTGTTTTGGTCTTTTGAAGGAGAATGGCAAACATAATTTTGATTGCTTGCCTTGCTGTACTGGGCATCATCATTGCCATCGCGTTATTTCTTGCCGGAGGTTACCTTTGGTGGCGCCATAAACGTTCACAACTGCAATTTATTGAGCCGAACGAGAATGAAGATTCGAGCAGCTATAGTCTAAGGTAAATTGGCCAAATATGTTTATCCTTACCATGCAATTAGTACAAATTCATTGCAAACCTCCAGACCTTCTGGATTTTCAAATCAAAAACAAATGATCGTAGATTTGAGCTAGAGACTTGTAATTACTGAAATTTTATCAGCTACCGATTTCCGAAAAATCATGTCGATATATTATATATATATTGTACAATAGACACGGTAAAAAGAGATTGCGTTAATAAATCTTTAAGAAATTGTGTTGTGTAATAAAAAGGCTGCGTGAAGGTATTGTTTTATACTCTTTTTACGCCGTTAACGCTTGTCATCGTTGTCAAACTTTTTACGGTAGCAACGAATTTCATTGGCAGAAAGGCGCGTACTGCAACGAGATAAATTACTTTAATGATTTAACGATACGTTTTGCTTACTATTGCTGCGTGGTCTTCTGGTATTGAGTGTGTTGATTGGTTTGCACATTTTGGCAATTTCAGCACGCAGAGATTGCGGCTGGAAGACGGCGGCAGTGAAATGGGCACCACTCGGCATGACCTCTGGGGAGCTGTGACTGCCACGCTGGCTTGAGCACGAAGCCCAGTACGTCGTGGCATAAGATGCGTAGATGGCGAAATAATTGCTATGTAGTGCGGTCTGCCATTTGTTTGCCATTTGATTTCGTTAAACGCTCGATGACGTTGTATTTTAAAGTCGAATAAGGCGCAAATGTCGGTGGGGTAACAATAATGTCTTAAACCTCGGCCGGGGACTGTGTATCGATTAGCGAAACAGCATGATGAGATTGATCATATTCGCTGACTATGCATCGAATTCGAAATTGTGATTCGAGTTGTACGAACCACAGAGCTGAGTGCTCCGTTGAAAAAGGTGGTGCTTGCACACTCATATTCACCGAATTGTTTACTGCAATTGATTTGTTCGAAGACGCGGATGATTCTCAAAAAAAGTCTAATTTTATCAAAAAAATAAGTTGTTCTTAATGCGCTTAAGAATGCGACAACCTACTTTTTTTTAGTTAAATTTGGTAAGTGTTCTGACCTTCATCAAAATCGGATGATTTTTATTTTTTCCGTCCACAATGGATTTATTTAAATCATATTTCAAATACCTTCTTTCTTTAATAAAATAATATAATTACCAACAGGTCAATAGCTTATGTGGAGACCCGACCTACTGACTTCAAATTAATTTTAATAACATTTAATTATGTATTTTAGACTACCACAATCCTCAACTCAGGAGATGCAGGACACATCAGTTCCACCTACGAAAGCGCCACAGCAACAAACTACTGCGCAATCATTAACAACACCATTGCAGAATAATATCAATCGTAAACTGAATGGATTTCTCAATCTAAAAACTCCATTGATTGGGTGAGCCTATAACATTTAAATATCAACGTATAGACAGACGTGAAAGACATTTATTTAAAAGTTTTATTTGGCACGTCGCACAGTGTGAGATTTAGTCAATCTAGCATCTCAAAATTAATTTTTATATGAAGTTGTAGAGATATGAACTTGAAATTTGGCACGATCGTTAAGGAGATTATAAGCTTCAGTATGGTGAAAGACAACTAGTTCCAACTAGTGTCAAAGGGGACTAGTTCCGAACTATCCTCAAAAACACTAGTTGGGGACAATTTTTTTTTACACATTTATATTCATTATAAGATATTAATCAAAAACCCAAATAAAGAAATTATATACAAATTATACAAAAGTTAAAAGGGAAAAGTAGAAATAAAAAAAAAAAGGAATTTATACAAAAATAAAAATTCCAGAGAGCTGCAAGCAAAGTTTTTTATGCTAAATCATCAAATTCATCATTTAGTTGGGTGTCAGACAGAAGTGCAATGACCTCAGAAGGTAAAGTAGAACGCTTGGTTTTTGGGGGCAAACGTAAACTTGCAATCAAAGGGTCTGACGTGATAAGCAACTTATGCAATAAATCTATGTTGGTGTCAACTCGGGACGTTTTTCTTGTGAACAGTTCGCGATACTGTCTCGACTCTTTATTGCATGCTTCTTGCGCTTCTTCAGAAAAGTTTCCTATGGGAAGAATGCATGAAGAAATGATAGCTCCTCCATGAAACAATATTTTGTGGAGAGTTACTGGCATATAGTACCAAGGATATAAACTCAAATAAATCTCTCTTGTTTCTGACGTAAAATTTTGGAACGCATCTATATTGATAAAATAGCCGCTGTTTATGCAAATAAGTATTACTCGAAACCGCTTGATCAGATCGACATTTATGCCTGTAATATCCGATGTATTTTCTGCTTCTTTGAAAAATCTTCTGGCCGTATTGCCATCATTTGTGTTTCCTGTTTTCTGTTTCGGCATATCCACAAGAAGACCCATTTCGTTCCTAAACCTGTCTTGTATTTTTTTCTTCCTTCTTGCAACGCTCTCCTTATTTTCATCGCCTGATACGTTCCATTTTTCTATTTCCAATCGGTAAGAAATGTGCAACAAGCACTCCATAAACCTTATGTAGGCATGTAGAGGTGAAAGACCAATAGCAAGCATATTTTCATCGATTTCGCGCTGTGATAAGGCATTCATGTCGTTCATAGTTTTTGGAGTTGCACCACATAAATAGCACGTTTGCGATGACGTGTAATTTGAAAGAGCGGTGCAGACTTTGCCGTCAATCATACATAGAATTAAATTGGCTTTAACCGTGAAACTATAACCGTGAAGCTCAAAACTAGTTGGTTTCAAAACAGAAATTTGCTGCCGAATATGCTCCACTTCCGCTTTAATGACCTCACGCGTCTCTTTCGTGAAAATAAATTTGATCGGTCTACAATATCTTGTCGAAGACGCAGCTGGATTTTGCCAAAAAATATGTTTCCTTCCTTCAGCTCCAGAGTTAAGTTGAAGAGGCACCATCGAAAGAGAAAACATGCTTTCGTCTGACATGTTGTTATCCGAAAATTTTTGCTTGTAACGGTTCTGTTCAGCTCAATCGCATCCCCATTTTATTATTATGCTTAATTCATCCTGAATGGCAGGGAACGACTTAAAAACCTCATATTGTGCATCTATTAATCTTTTCACCGTGTGGTCTATTAAGGATTGCAAATTGATTTCGGCATATGTTTCAGTAACAGTAACAAGGCTTGGGTAGCACAATAATTTTGATTGCTTAACGAGGTCATAGCATGGATACAATTTCGGACTGTATGGTATCGTATGCAATCGTATTCCACGGTATTGCTCAGTTGATAAATTTTCGTCTACGATCATGGCCAGTGCTTGATCTGGTGTAAGACTTTTCTTTTCAGTAATGCTTACCCTTGCTCTTTTTATAGCTGTACCTCTCGAAGGGGATGAAGCCGACAACTCTTTGACAATGTTTGCTGAGTCTCTTTTTCCACAGGATCTCAGATGCATTGCGGTAGCCATAGTTAATTGTTCCGAAGCTACATTTGATATTAACTCTTTGCATTTCCGTTTTTGTGTACTCGAAGCACTTTCAGCAAACTCTTTTTCTCGCCTTCCGCGTTGAGGTATTTGTTTTGAAGTTGATGGTGCGTGATCAAGAGCAAAATCAACAGCAGAAATTTTTGAACTTAGTCAAATAGCATTGTCATGCATAAATCTTGCTTTATCACGGTGAGATTTACTCCATCACGATTGAAATTGGAAGCAAAGCTTTTTTATACGATCTTTAATTTTGGTATCGTCAACATCTGGTCCAAAAATTGATATAACGTGCTTTTCGACCGCTTCTGTTTTTTCGCTTTTCACCTTGCTCAACCAAATCCAAAATAGCTCCTCTCGCGATATTTCACTCATACTATAAAAAGGCAAAAAATGGGCAGGATTTTATTTTTTAAATTTGTTTTGGGCACATTAACAAAGATTCTGCTGGCATTCCCATCACGGAACTCCGTGGGACTTGGAAGTTCTAGTCTATCAAAGATTTGAAAACTTTAAAATTTGTCTTACCTTTTAGGTGGTTATAAAACAATTTTTTCAAAGTACTTGAGTGCAAAAATAAATATTGTATAAAACAAAAATTTTAAGTTTAAGTAACAACCTTCAATACAAAAAATATTTTGGGCGAAAAAAACCACTCACAACTTCGACCTGATCACTCAAACTTTTGTGATCAATGCAAGCTTGCAAATCAATTGTAGCATGCTATGCAATTGCACGTGTTTGATAGCTGTTATCACGCCAATAACATTTTTTTATTCTCTTTTGTGTTTGTTTTCGTAATAATTGGGGTCTCTTCTCACGTAAAAAAAAAATATGAGCGAGTTACGAAAACATTTTTTTTTTGAATTTCGAGATGCCAGATTGATTAAATCTCACAGTGTGCGCGTCGAAACATTTTTTTCTTTCCATTTATGTATGTTAACTATCGAGACTGAATACATTCACATTATCATCTATAGAACGCATATTCGATTCTTTTTTAAACGGAGATTGCGCAACACCGTCAACAAAAAGAAAATTGAATCAACGGTAATTTGCAGCTAGTGATAACTTGCACTTTATATAAAGAATTGAATTGCACACATAAAACTTTTCGAAAAATTAAAAAAAAAGGTTTGAAATTGTTATTGAAATGTGTTGAATTTTTTAAATTTTCTACTTTTCTACAAAAATAGGAGCTGTATTTTAATAGAAAGGTAAAGGAAAATAAATAATATAAATATAAATTGTCAATAATAGAATTTAGAGAACATTCACTTCCGTGTAAATTTCAAGCAAATTCACTTTAAAACCGAAATGCATTTTCAGACCCGATCGTACTTGTACACAAGGGTATATTAACTTTGTTCGCTTAACGGTTGTTTGAAACAGGCAAAAAAATAATAAAATACCAAAATTATCAGATTGAAAAGAGGAATCGATGTAGCCCTGACTGTTTGGCCGTCCGTCTGCCCGTGAACACAATAACTTGAGTAAAAATTGAAATTTCTTAATGAAACTTGGTCACAGATTGTCTTTGGCCAGGGTAGGTTCGTATCGAAAGTGATTACATTCCATATAACGGAAATTTTAAAAAATTCGAAAACTGCGTTTTTTCGGTATCTTTTGGAAAAAATTTAGTAAAATTTGATGTTTGGTTAAGTTTTAAACAAATAAACTGGATTTTTATGAAATTTTGACAAATAGGCGATGCCAAGCCCACTTATGATAAAATGTCTGTATGCATCTCAATGACAGTGTAAGATATTTTCTCGAAATTTGGTAAACTTATCGTCTTTGATATCATAAGTATTATCGTCGAAATTTTTTGTGATTCTCACCACTCCCACCTTCCAAATAACGGACGTTTTGAAAAATTCAAACACTTCGTTATTTTTGTATCTATTTTAACAAATCTATTGGAATCAATATTTGCAGCAATTTTAAACAAAGATGGGCGTGGCACCGCCTATACAAAAATACATCCCGTGAGTATATAACATTCGGTTTCATTCAAAATTAACTTTCCTTGCTTGTTTTATTTGTATTTATTTTATATTTATCTTGTTTTTTTTTATTCATGGTTTCGGCCCAACGAAAACCGAGTATTAGATATCTTTATATGCATATATCATGTCTATCCATTCAGAAAATATTTGAAATATTAATTGAAAAAATGTGAGAAATAATTAAGGGCTTTATCCCGCTAAAAGGAAAGCAATATTATTAAATCCGTGTAATAAAATGAATTAAATAATATAGAAATATGAATTAAAAAATGAGAAACTTCGCGTCATAATGATATTGTAATTTTAATATCCCTACAGCAGAATTTTAAGACAGTCTGAACTGCCGATGTTTCTGCACTATCAGTTTCGTTATTGTCCCCGAACTACCGTCAAACGGATGCAGAGCGAGACTTTTGAAACTCGCGTGTTACGCTGTCGTCAAACCTTTCCGAGGTGCTTGTCGATTGCAAGAAGACTTCACTTTAGCAGTTTGAAACTGGTTCAAAAGTTCTGCATAGAGTGACAATTTCCACTTCGTAGGACATCGCCGTGTTTAAAAAGACAGTTGAATTCATTTATTTGAGATTGAACGAGAACCAGTACCATTCCATTTTGCGCTAGTTCTGCGCGAGTTCTGAACCATTTTTTTTGCCGCAGGGATGCTACAAAGCGTATAAGTCTTTGTATGAGGAACTAACTTTGAGTGTAGCGCCGAGGAAACCTTCACGAAATATTAAAAAATTAATTTCAAGAAAACGAAAAATATCATGTCTTTTAAATTTGTCAAGCGTTTTAAGGACACTTTACAGATTATGTAAATTTTTTTAAAGAAAACGGTGGTCTCCTTCATAATTTTTAACTAAAAAAAAAATTCATTTATTTAACAAATAATTAAATTTTGCAAATTTTTTACTAAAACATTTTTTCCTAAAATTTAATAATTTATGTTAATTTTTCTGTTAGCCTAGTAAATGTTAATATTTTACTATTTTATTGAGCTCAAGGCCAGTTTATGGAAGATTTTTTTGTGAAAATACAACAAGGATGAGTAAAATACCTTATACAGAATTTGCAAATAAAAACACAAACAACAACCACACAAACAAGTTTAATAGCGGCAGATCAGTTGCTCTTGTTTGCAGTTGGTTTGTTTAAGGAAGATGAAATAAACACAACAGCCAACTCGGCTAGCGTAGCACAATAGGTAGCGTATTGGCTCTGCAACTCCGAGCTCCCGGGTTCAAAGCCTGAGAGAAGTGGTTATGAAAAATTAAATTAAAAATTAATTTAATTTAATAATCAAAAAGAAGTCTGATGAGGAAATGTGGTGATTTCCAAAATAGTACTATAACTTCAACCATTAAAAACTGTTGTTGTCTTTTCACAAAAAAATCTTCCATAAACTGGCCTTGAGCTCAATAAAATAGTAAAAAAAAAAAAAAAAATTTAATAATTTAAAAAAATGTTTGTTAAATAACTTTTTTTGCTAAAAATAATACTTTAGCCGATTTGTTTACCTGCAAAAAGTTTGTCAAATTATTGAAAATCTTAATAAAATCGCAAATATTAAAAATTAGAAAAAATTATTTTATCACACCATTCTAAATAGACCCTAAATATTACAATCATACCAATTTTGAAGAAAATCGCAGATGTCGACCTTGCCTTTCATTTGGAATGCCTCCAAAGTTTTGTAAAGATTTTTCAAATTATACCTTAAATATAATGCGACAATTAAACTTTGAAGGTAGCAGGATTGTTTCGGACCGAAACTTTTTTAAGATATATGTACATATGACAAAATAACGCAATTACAACACGATAAAGGGGTTCTCTGTCTGCAGGTAGAGTTTGGCAAGCATAAATACCGCAGTCAACAAACATACATAGATCATGTGAATTGTCAAAATAATAACCATTTATATTTATAAAATGTGCTCCACAAGTGCGTACATATATGTACATATATGTAGTTTATTTCGAATATCATACGTATGTATATGTATATATTTATTTGCATAGATGTATGTATGTAAATTTATCGGTGCGTGATTTTTATTGTTTCACTTCAGAACAACAACGCCGGCTCAAAACAAGACTGTAAGCGGCTCGAGTACGAGTGAGAGCGGTGGGCCTAAGGATGGCGCAGTAAATATTTTACTACTCAATTATGATATTGTCACGCATTTTTAATCCATCATATATTTGTTTAAATATATTTTCATTTAATAATGAATTTAAACTTTTATTTGCTTCAGAATAAAAGCATTTCAATGACCGACATGTATATCGACAATTCGGAATCCAGTGAAAATGTTGGCCAGATACACTTTTCCTTGGAATACGACTTTCAAAATACAACGCTTATATTGAAAGTCTTGCAGGGCAAGGAGCTACCAGCAAAAGATTTGAGTGGCACATCTGATCCATATGTTCGTGTAACGCTGCTCCCTGATAAGAAACATCGTTTGGAGACGAAAATTAAAAGACGCACTTTGAATCCTCGCTGGAATGAAACATTTTATTTTGAAGGCTTTCCCATACAAAAACTACAGTCTAGGGTGAGAGACAATATTTTATAGAAATATTTCTATTTAGGATTAGCAAATGAACACGGATTTTATGTACGACATCTGTTCGAAATAGTTACACAAAGAGAAGCTCGACAAACACTAGACATTTTCAATAATGTTTATTATACCTTTAACATTATATTAACAAAATAATTATCTTGAATCTAAAACAATCTAATAGTTTCAAAAAGCTGTACAAAGTTACTTCTTGATAAACCCAGAGAAAGGATATTTACGCATTGCCAAAAATCTTTAGACCATTGCCTGATGTCCTTCATGCTAAAGACTTTTGAGCGCACAGTGTAATTAGCTCAGCACAACCTTATAACAAAGTTGAAAGCGGGGCTGAACGCAAAGAAAAGGGGTTTAAGCTAATTTTGACGGCTCTCTCGACAAGAGTGCCTGGCACCTCGCGTGTTCAGCATCCAGAAATCAGTTATACTATGGATACCCTCTAAGCTATACAGATTAAGGACTGGGGGGAGAATATGATTTTTGTGGATTTTGGTAGTGGACGACATAATAGCTTTGTGAATTTTGCCATTTTCCAAATTATTTTTCATTCTTAAAAGCTTTTTGTTCCTTCGTCATTTTAATCATTTTTTCAGTTGAGGGCCGCAAAGTAGCATTTAAATGCGAATATATTTATTATAATAAGATCATTCTGGGCTGTAATCGCAATGACTGCTATGGTTACTAATCGTAAGGTTTTCACGAGTTTCCAAAAATACCTAGCTCTAAATAACTTAAAAAAAAAACAAAGTGTACAAGTTATAGTCAGCTATCTGAGGTAGCTAGCTTAGCCAGCTAGCAGTCACAGCGGTTCTCACAAGTCGTGGGAATCCGTTTATGCTGAATCAGCGTCTGGCTGAACACCTGCACCTGGCAACGAAGATAGTGAGCAATGTTGCGAGCAGCGCAGTGGACAGCGGCTACCGAAGGGAGTACGGGACGTTAGGGCTAGATTTAAGTTGCTGTTAGCTTTTAAGTTTTAGTTTTCTAACGGAGCTCAACTAATAAAATATAAATTGAAAATTGGCGCCCAACGTGGGGCAAGAGAACGTTCAAGTGCAGTAAAAGAAATACTCTAAAGAGTTAATAAAACTTTGAACCGCAAACGCGAACAAATTAAAATATTTTTACTGTAAACCGATTGATTGGACTATTTAAAATAACCAAGGAACTAATTTTACTTGGGCTGCGCGAGAACGCGAATTAAACGAATTAAAAACTCGAACTTAGAAGCAGCCAACAAGTACCTCCAGCAACTCATCTGGAACTGAGAAGCAATCATCAAGAACCCTAAATTCAACTGTATTTTGGAAGCAGTCACCAAGAGCGGGGAACAACATCCAAAACATGATGTAAGTGATTGCTTGTTTATTTTGGAGAAAAAATTTATTGTGCCGAAAAGGTTATTAAATAAAAACTGCCAAAAAAGATAAAGTGAACAATAGTGAACATTAGCAAATTTTGATGAGTGATATTGATAGGGAGCTAAAGCAGATAATTGAGAATTTCGAAGAATTACAAATAAGTGTTATACAAAGGACTTTAAACATGAACGCCTCAGATTTCCAAGCTTTAATACAAGCTGCAGTGGGCGCAGCGTTAGACTTACAAAGGAACGAATTTGAAAAAAAATTGCGGGTGGTAACGCAGAACATTTCTGCTGTAGATTTATGTACAACCGAACTTAAGACATACGAGAACCCTACAATAGTTGAAGGTATTAAATGTGATGAGCCTCTTGACATTGTAAAATCTATACCCGAATTTGATGGCAAACAGGAACAATATGAGTCGTGGCGGCAGGCCGCCCATTCTGCTTATAAACAATTTGAAAAATACGGTGGTAGTTCACGGCACTATCAAGCTTTAGGGATAATCAGAAACAAAGTTAGAGGTGCTGCCGATGCAGTGTAAGCTTCCTTTAATACGGCGCTAAATTTTAAAGCCATAGTAGCGAGGTTAGAATTTGCATATGCCGACAAGCGGCCTATATATTTAACTGACAAGGAAACTTGACGGTCCTGCAAAATTATGATGAGATCGAACTTACGTTACTGACCAATAAGACAATAATGACATACGAAGGCAAACTTGTGAACTCTATTAATGGTAAATATAAGGCTGATGCGCTCCGGGTTTTCATATCCGGACTAAAGGAACCCTTAACTGATGTTTTATTTGCATCGCGGCCAAAGGATTTGCCTGCCGCTTTAGCGTTGGAAGTTGAGTCAAATCACGAGAGGTATATGTTTGCAATGAATTACGCGTATTCAAACGCAGAATAAATTAAATAGTAAAAACTTAAATAATGTGCCGACTCACGGGAAAAATCCTTCCTATACCAGGCGACTCATACAACTTACAACCGGTAGAGAAAATGGATGTTGATCCCACGTCGTCACGTTTCCGACGGTCGACAAATTATGCCCAACAAAACACCGGTAATAATAACAATAACTCAGGCCAAGCACACAAAAGACCATATGGTTCTGACAGAAATTCAGGACAAATAC
Source organism: Philophylla caesio (assembly GCA_963971545.1). Taxonomy (NCBI): domain Eukaryota; kingdom Metazoa; phylum Arthropoda; class Insecta; order Diptera; family Tephritidae; genus Philophylla; species Philophylla caesio. The sequence goes on from OZ020605.1 coordinate 4,111,697, forward strand.
GACAGAGAATTAATAAAATTTCACAGGAAAGTTATAAAAGTAAAGAAGAAAATTCGGACTACGAAAAGTTAGCCGAGTCAGAGGTAGCTGAAGCAGAAGCCTCCGATGTATAATCCGTAAATTTTTTAGAGGAAGTTCCCGCTGCCGTTCATAAGACGAACAATAGCAGGGAGATCTTTTAAATTTGTAGTAGATACTGGGGCTTCTAAGAATTACATTAAGCCTTTAAATGGAATAGGAAACGTTGTGCCAGTTGACGAGCCTTTCTAAGTGAAATCCGTACATGGATGCAATAATATTAAATATAAATGTTACATAACCTCTTTCGGAATAAGTACTATATTTTTTATTTTGTCGGATCTTACGACCTTTGATGGTATTATTGGCCTTGATCTGCTAACGCAGGTAAACGCTATTATCAATCTAAAAGAAATACTAATTCGATTCGTCACTGGATTTGAAAAAATTCAATTTTATAAATGCGAAGACGTGAATTTTACGAAACCAGAGAACATAAAAGTGCCTCAATCGGTAGAAGCTGAATTTAATAAAATGTTAAAAAATAGGGCTACAGCTTTTGCAGATCCTGACAAAGCACTGCCTTTTAACACAAACATTGTTGCTGCTATTCGCACCGAAGATAGCAACCCAGTATAAAATTCAATTTTATAAATGCGAAGACGTGAATTTTACGAAACCAGAGGACATAAAAATACCTCAATCGGTAGAAGCTGAATTTAATAAAATGTTAAAAAATAGGGCTAAAGCTTTTGCAGATCCTGACGAAGCACTGCCCTTTAACACAAACATTGTTGCTACTATTCGCACCGAAGATAGCAACCCAGTACATTCAAAATTGTACCCATATCCAATGGGAGTGTCTGATTTCGTTAACAGCGAGATAAAAAATCTATTAAAAAACGGAATAATCCGCATATCTAGGTCCCCTTTTAATAACCCCATATGGGTTGTTGATAAAAAAGGTACCGACGAGTTGGGCAACAAGAAAAAACGCCTAGTGATAGACTTTCGAAAGTTCAATCAAAAGACAATCGCTGATAAATACCATATTCCCAATGTTACAGTAATACTAGCGAACTTGGGTAAGTCGAAATATTTTACAACACTTGATTTAAAGTGAGGTTTTCATCAAATCGAACTCGCGGAGCGGGATCGCGAAAAAACCGCATTTCAGTAAATAATGGGAAGTACGAGATTTGTCGGCTACCATTTGGATTGAAAAATGCGCCAAGCATGTTTCAGAGGGCCATCGACGATGTCCTTCGTGAACAAATAGGCAAAACTTGTTACGTCTACGTCGATGACGTAATAATCTATTCGGAAAACGAAGCCGATCATGTGAAACACATCGACTGGGTTCTGCGCAATTTCTATGAGGCAAATATGAGGGTTTCACGCGAAAAGTCAAATTGTTTTAAAACAAATGTAAAATACCTTGGCTTCACAGTATCAAGACGGGGAATCAAAGCAAGTCCGACTAAGGTGGAAGCCATCCGAGACTATAGTGAACCCTCCACTTTCGGAGTAAGATCCTTTTTGGGTTTAGCCAGCTACTATCGCTGCTTCATTAAGGATTTTGCTTCAATAGCGAAACCACTATCTGACATCCTAAAAGGTGAAAACGGTAGACAGAAGATGCATGCTCTTGAAGACCAACCTGAATCGGACGCTGCTACAGTTCATAGTTAAGTTTCTTCGACTTATACGATAGAAACAACAGATAAACCAATAAACTGTTATAGAAACCAAATTTTTTTAGAAGAAACGCAATTTCCCTCAACGCGCACTTTCATAATATTTAGAAACAAGACGCGCCATTTCATATATTTGTCAAACAGAAACTCACTAATCAAATCAATCCAAAAAGTATTCAAACCGGACGTTGTTAGTGCAATCAACTGTGAAATACCGGTATTAGCGCATATCCAGCATAATCTTATTGAGTTGTTTCCAACAACAAAATTCTGGTATGCTAAGAAATTCGTAACGGATATTTTTGAGAAAAATGAACAAAAAGAAATTGTAATTATGGAACATAACCGAGCGCATAGAGCTGCTCAAGAAAATACCCAAACAAATTTTGGGTGACTATTTCTTTCCAAAAATGACAAAGCTAGCAAACGAAATTGTCACAAATTGTAAAATATGTTCAAGGGCGAATTACGATCGTCATCCGAAAAAGCAACTAATCGGAAAAACACCGATCCCTTCATATGCCGGCGAAATTTTGCACATTGACATATTCTCAACAGATAAAAAATATTTTCTCACATGCGTTGATAAATTCTCTAAATTCGCAATAGTTCAACCGATATCATCTCGCACAATAATAGATGTAAAATTGCCCATTCTACAATTAATGAACATATTTCCTAAAACAAAAACTATTTTTTGTGACAACGAGGCTTCCTAAAATTCCGAAACCATAAGACCAATTTTACTAAACCGCTTCGACGTACACATACTAAACGCCCCACCTCTCCATAGCACTTCAAACGGACAGGTAGAGAGACTACACAGTACTTTGTTGGAAATTGCAAGGTGTGTCAAGCTTGAAAGAAAAATTGAGGACACAGTTGAACTAATAGCGCATGCGACAATAGAATACAATAGGACAATTCATTCGGTCACGGACAAGAAACCGGTTGATATCACTCTGCCACGGAGGAGTTTAAAGAACAAATAAAAAATAAAATTAAAAGGGCTCAAGAAGTTCAATTACAGAAACACAATGAATCAAGACAGGATAGAGTTTTTAAAGTGGGAGAAAAGGTATTAGTAAAAACAAATAGAAGATTAGCTTTCACCCCTGTGGAAAAAGTAGAAGCTGACTTAGGGACAGCCGTTCTCATAAAAGGGAGGGTGGTCAACAAGGACAACTTAAAATAGAAAAATAAAAATATGTAATGAAGAAAATTTTGCAATTAGACACTAAGCATTTGGAGATGCTATTGACGGCTATAAACATACATCATAGGCAAGCAAGAAGTTTGAATTTCCTAGGAACGGCTTTAAAGATAATTGCAGGCACTCCTTATTTCGATGATTTGGAACATGCTAAGTTCAAGCAGAGTCAACTCATCGAGTCAAACAATAGGCAGATATTAATAAATACAAAAATTCAATAGCTAATTAAAAAATTAACAAACAGAGTGAATATTATCCTAGCAAACATTAAAGATGAACAAATTGATAACTCTCACCTTTTCGAAATTTTAATGACGCGAAATAGAATTTTAATAACTGAAATACAAAATTTAATGCTGTCGATATCACTTGCCAAAATTCATGTTATAAATTCGGCAATTCTTGACGATAATGATTTAAAGTCAATAATAAACGAGCAATTCACAAATATTAGTATAAAAGATTTAATGGATGTATCTAGTTTTAAGATTTTACAAAATGAAAATATACTGCATTTCATTATACAATATCCTAGACCTAAACTAGCATGTAAGAAGATTATTATTTTCCCCGTCTCGCATAATGGCATTATACTTTACCTTGCTGAGAACAACATAGTAGCAGAGTGTGATAGTCGCGTAACGGCAGTTAGTGATCGCAGAATAACACCAACAACAACCTTCTGTAGGGAGTCAATTAATGAGACGTGCGCACAACAGTTACATTCGGGAATAAGAGCGCACTGTAGTACTCCGCCTGATCACCGAGCACCCGTAATAGTAATCGATGAAGGTATCGTTGTAATTAATGACCGACCAGCAAGAGTAAAGCAGTCAGAGGGTACCGAAAAATCATATCTGGCACGCACTTGATCACATTCGACAACACGGTTGGGTGAATGGAACCATGTTTGTGAATCGTAATGCCTTTCCAAATAGACAACCAGGCATAGCAACTTCACCTTTATTAAACATTACTGGTCATCAGAAGGTACTTAGCCTGCCGTTTTTGCATTGGCTGAACGTAGAAAATTTGCGCTACATAAATGAAGTAGGAGCAAAAGTAGCAACACAGCCGGCACTGTCTTGTGGTATAATTTAACAATCATTACCATTTGCTATGTCATTATGAAACTGAAGCAACACTTCCAGAGAAAACGAAAACAGCGTGATCTTCAAAATGTCATCGAAAACTTAAGAAGGACCGAGGACGGCCCTCACTTACACAGCTTAGAGCTAGCCGTCACAACGGTTCTCACAAGTCAAGGGAATCTGTTTATGTTGACGCAGCGTCTGGCTGAACACCTGCACCTGGCATCGAAGATAGTGAGCAATGCTGCGAGCAGCGCAGTGGACAGCGGCTACGGCAGCGAGTACGGGATGTTAGGGCTAGATTTAAGTTGCTGTTAGCTTTTAATTTTTAGTTTTCTAACGGAGCTCAACTATTAAAGTATAATTTGAAAATTGGCGCCCAACGTGGGACAAGAGAACGTTCAAGTGCAGTAAAAGAAATACTCTAAAGAGTTAATAAAACTTTGAACCGCAAACGCGAACAAATTAAAATATTTTTACTGTAAACCGATTGATTGGACTATTGGAAGTCACCAAGGAACGAATTTTCCTTGGGCCGCGCGAGAACGCGAATTAAACGAATTAAAAACTCGAACTTAGAAGCAGCCAACAAGTACCTCCAGCAACTCATCTGGAACTGAGAAGCAATCATCAAGAACCCTAAATTCAACTGTATTTTGGAAGCAGTCACCAAGAGCGGGGAACAACATCCAAAACATGATGTAAGTGATTTCTTGTTTATTTTGGAGAAAAAATTTATTGTGTCGAAATGGTTATTAAATAAACACTGCCAAAAAAGATAAAGTGAACAATAGTGGACATTAGTAAATTTTGATGAGTGATATTGATAGGGAGCTAAAGCAGATAATTGAGAATTTCAAAGAATTACAAATAAGTGTTATACAAAGGACTTTAAACATGAACGCCTCAGATTTGCAAGCTTTAATACAAGCTGCAGTGGACGCAGCGTTAGACGTACAAAGGAACGAATTTGAAACAAAATTGCGAGTGGTAACGCAGAAAATTTCTGCTGTAGATTTATGTACAACCGAACTTAAGACATACGAGAACCCTACAATAGTTAAAGGTATTAAATGTGATGAGCCTCTTGACATTGTAAAATCTATACCCGAATTTGATGGCAAACAGGAACAATATGTGTCGTGGCGGCAGGCCGCCCATTCTGCTTATAAACCATTTGAAAAGTACGGTGGTCATTCACGGCACTATCAAGCTTTAGGGATAATCAGAAACAAAGTTAGAGGTGCTGCCGATGCAGTGTTAGCTTCCTTTAATACGGCGCTAAATTTTAAAGCCATAGTAGCGAGGTTAGGTTTTGCATATGCCGACAAGCGGCCTATATATTTAACTGAGCAGGAGCTCAGCACATTGCGACAAGGAAACTTGACGGTCCTGCAAAATTATGATGAGATCGAACTTACGTTACTGACCAATAAGACAATAATGACATACGAAGGCGAACTTGTGAACTCTATTAATTGTAAATATAGGGCTGATTCGCTCCGGGTTTTCATATCCGGACTAAAGGAACCCTTAACTGATGTTTTATTGGCATCGCGGCCAAAGGATTTGCCTGCCGCTTTAGCGTTGGTTCAGGAAGTTAAGTCAAATCACAAGAGGTATATGTTTGCAATGAATTACGCAAGAAACTCCGAAAATAGAGTTCAGACACAGGATAACTATAAACGCGTATTCAAACGCAGAATAAATTCTATAGTGAAAACTTGAATAATGTGCCGACTCACGGCAAAAATCCTTACTATACCAGGCGACAGGACTCATACAACTTACAACCGGTAGAGAAAATGGATGTTGATCCCACGTCGTCACGTTTCCGATGGTCGACAAATTATGCCCAACAAAACACCGGTAATAATAACAATAACTCAGGCCAAGCACACAAAAGACCATATGGTTCTGACAGAAATTCAGGACAAAGACGACAGAGAATTAATAAAATTTCACAGGAAAGTTATAAAAGTAAAGAAGGAATTTCGGACTACGAAAAGTTAGCCGAATCAGAGGTTGCTGAAGCAGAAGCCTCCGATGTAGAATCCATACGTTTTTTAGAGGAAGTTCCCGCTGCCGTTCATAAGACGAATAATAGCAGGGAGATCTTTTAAATTTGTAGTAGATACTGGGGCTTCTAAGAATTACATTAAGCCTTTAAATGGAATAGGAAACGTTGTGCCAGTTGACGAGCCTTTCCAAGTGAAATCCGTACATGGATGCAATAATATTAAATATAAATGTTACATAACCTCTTTCGGAATAAGTACTCCATTTTTTATTTTGTCGGGTCTTACGACCAGGTAAACGCTACCATCAATCTAAAAGAAAGACTATTTCGATTCGTCACTGGATTTGAAAAAATTCAATTTTATAAATGCGAAGACGTGAATTTTACGAAACCAAAGGACATAAAATTACCTCAATCGAGAGAAGCTGAATTTAATAAAATGTTAAAAAATAGGGCTAAAGATTTGGAGATCCTGACGAAGCACTTCCCTTTAACACAAACATTGTTGCTACTATTCGCACCGAAGATAGCAACCCAGTATATTTAAAATTGTACCCATATCCAATGGCAGTGTCTGATTTCGTTAACAGCGAGATAAAAAATCTATTAAAAAACGGAATAATCCGCATATCTAGGTCCCCTTTTAATAACCCCATATGGGTTGTTGATAAAAAAGGTACCGACGAGTTGGGCAACAAGAAAAAACGCCTAGTGATAGACTTTCGAAAGTTCAATCAAAAGACAATCGATGATAAATACCATATTCCCAATGTTACAGTAATACTAGCGAACTTGGGTAAGTCGAAATATTTTACAACACTTGATTTAAAGTCAGGTTTTCATCAAATCGAACTCGCGGAGCGGGATCGCGAAAAAACCGCATTTCAGTAAATAATGGGAAGTACGAGATTTGTCGGCTACCATTTGGATTGAAAAATGCGCCAAGCATGTTTCAGAGGACCATCGACGATGTCCTTCGTGAACAAATAGGCAAAACTTGTTACGTCTACGTCGATGACGTAATAATCTATTCGGAAAACGAAGCCGATCATGTGAAACACATCGACTGGGTTCTGCGCAATTTGTATGAGGCAAATCACCACTATCTGACATCCTAAAAGGTGAAAATGGTAGACAGAAGATTCATGCTCTTGAAGACCAACCTGAATCGGGCGCTGCTACCGTTCATAGTTAAGTTTCTTCGACTTATACGATAGAATCAACAGATAAACCAAAAAACTGTTATAGAAACCAAATTTTTTTAGAATAAACGCAATTTCCCTCAACGCGCACTTTCATAATATTTAGAAACAAGACGCGCCATTTTATATATTTGTCAAACAGAAACTCACTAATCGAATCAATCCAAAAAGTAGTCAAACCGGACGTTGTTAGTGCAATCAACTGTGAAATACCGGCATTAGCGCATATCCAGCATAATCTTGTTGAGTTGTTTCCAACAACAAAATTCTGGTATGCTAAGAAATTCGTAACGGATATTTTTGAGAAAAATGAACAAAAAGAAATTGTAATTATGGAACATAACCGAGCGCATAGAGCTGCTCAAGAAAATACCCAAACAAATTTTGGGTGACTATTTCTTTCCAAAAATGACAAAGCTAGCAAACGAAATTGTCACAAATTGTAAAATATGTTCAAGGGCGAATTACGATCGTCATCCGAAAAAGCAACTAATCGGAAAAACACCGATCCCTTCATATGCCGGCGAAATTTTGCACATTGACATATTCTCAACAGATAAAAAATATTTTCTCACATGCGTTGATAAATTCTCTAAATTCGCAATAGTTCAACCGATATCATCTCGCACAATAATAGATGTAAAATTGCCCATTCAACAATTAATGAACATATTTCCTAAAACAAAAACTATTTTTTGTGACAACGAGGCTTCCTAAAATTCCGAAACCATAAGACCAATTTTACTAAACCGCTTCGATGTACACATAGTAAACGCCCCACCTCTCCATAGCACTTCCAACGGACAGGTAGAGAGACTACACAGTACTTTGTTGGAAATTGCAAGGTGTGTCAAGCTTGAAAGAAAAATTGAGGACACAGTTGAACTAATAGTGCATGCGACAATAGAATACAATAGCACTATTCATTCGGTCACGGACAAGAAACCGGTTGATATCACTCTGCCACGGAGGAGTTTAAAGATCAAATAAAAAATAAAATTAAAAGGGCTCAAGAAGTTCAATTACAGAAACACAATGAATCAAGACAGGATAGAGTTTTTAAAGTGGGAGAAAAGGTATTAGTAAAAACAAATAGAAGATTTGCTTTCACCCCTGTGGAAAAAGTAGAAGCTGACTTAGGGACAGCCGTTCTCATAAAAGGGAGACGCTATTGACGGCTATAAACATACATCATAGGCAAGCAAGAAGTTTGAATTTCCTAGGAACGGCTTTAAAGATAATTGCAGGCACTCCTTATTTCGATGATTTCGAACATGCTAAGTTCAAGCAGAGTCAACTCATCGAGTCAAACAATAGGCAGATATTAATAAATACAAAAATTCAATAGCTAATAAAAAAATTAACAAACAGAGTGAATATTATCCTAGCAAACATTAAAGATGAACAAATTGATAACTCTCACCTTTTCGAAATTTTAATGACGCGAAATAGAATTTTAATAACTGAAATACAAAATTTAATGCTGTCGATATCACTTGCCAAAATTAATGTTATAATCTCGGCAATTCTTGACGATAATGATTTAAAGTCAATAATAAACGAGCAATTCACAAATATTAGAACAACAGAATTAATGGATGTATCTAGTGTTAAGATTTTACAAAATGAAAATATACTGCATTTCATTATACAATATCCTAGACCTAAATTAGCATGTAAGAAGATTAGTATTCTCTCCGTCTCGCATAATGACATTATACTTTGCCTTGCTGAGAACAACATAGTAGCAGAGTGTGATAGTCGCGTAACGGCAGTTAGTGGTTGCAGAATAACAACAACAACAACCTTCTGTAGTGAGTCAATTAATGAGACGTGCGCACAACAGTCACATTCGGGGATTAAGAGCGCACTGCTGTACTCCGCCTGATTACCGAGGCCCTGTAATAGTAATCGTTGAAGGCATCGTTGTAATTAATGACCGACCAGCAAGAGTAAAGAAGTCAGAGGGTACCGAAAAAATCATATCTGGCACGCACTTGATCACATTCGACAACACGGTTGAGTGAATGGAACCATGTTTGTGAATCGTAATGTCTTTCCAAATAGACAACCAGGCATAGCACCTTTATTAAACATTACTGGTCATCAGAAGATACTTAGCGTGCCGTTTTTGCATAGGCTGAACGTAGAAAATTTGCGCTACATAAATGAAGTAGAAGCAAAAGTAGCAACACAGCCGGCACTGTCTTGTGGTATAATTTTCACAATCATTACCATTTGCTATGTCATTATGAAACTGAAGCAACACTTCCAGAGAAAACGAAAACAGCGTGATCTTCAAAATGTCATCGAAAACTTACGAAGGACCAAGGACGGCCCTCACTTACAGAGGGAGGAGTTATCGTCAGCTATCTGAGGTAGCTAGCTTAGCCAGCTAGCAGTCACAACGGTTCTCACAAGTCAAGGGAATCCGTTTATGCTGACTCAGCGTCTGGCTGAACACCTGCACCTGGCATCGAAGGTAGTGAGCAATGTTGCAAGCAGCGCAGTGGACAGCGGCTACGGCAGCGAGTACGGGACGTTTAGGCTAGATTTAAGTTGCTGTTAGCTTTTAATTTTTAGTTTTCTAACGGAGCTCAACTAATAAAGTATAATTTTACATACGTGTGTCGGTATGGGTTACTCTTCGCTTGATAACTGCTCTTCGCCGCGAACCTTGAACAGCTCAGCCGGTATACCATCTGCTTTAGGCACTTTTTTGTTCTTAAGTCGCCTAGGTGTTGTTCTCGGCTCGCTTTGATCGAGTGCAGGGACTCGTTGCTCTTCCCTAAAGATTGTTCTGGGCTCCTCTTCTTCAAACTCATCACATGAATTTATATTCAGTAGCGTTGAGAAGTACTCCCTCCCTTATTTACTGCCTTGTTTTCTGATAGCATTTTTGGGCCGCATTCCTGCTTGCCAGCATCTCAAGCTCTTCGCACTCACGCCTTTCCGCTTCTCGTTTCTTTCTCTTGAGAAGACGTCTCTCTTCCCTCCTCTTCTTCCGGTATTGTTGCAGGCATAGTAATTGGCTGTAGGGTGGCTTTGTATGCTACGTATTTATCTCGCGGCACTCGTCGTCATACCAACTGTTTCTTAGTGGCTGGTAGTAGCCAACTATCTCCTCCGAAGCGGTTCGAAGCGATTGGGAGATGTTTTCCCATTGCTCGTTGGTCTCGGGGCGATGAGGAGTTGCTTGCCATAGTAGGATCGAGTGTCGAGATTGAAAATTCTCAGCTGTCCGTTCCGATTGCAGCTCTTCGACGTTGAACTTTCGTCGCGACAATTTATTAGCGTTCTTCAGTGCAAAGTGGCGCATACGGACCTTAACTGCAACCAGGTAATGATCCGAGTCACCGCTTGATCCTCGGATAGAACGAACATCAAGCACACTCGAAGCGTATATCGGTGTTTTCATAAAGGCTGAAATTTCCGACTGTTGGACCAAAAATGCCTTTTTCCCATCTTAGCGTTGTATCCGCCAATCACAATTGTTGTATCGGGGGCTACGGTCATATGCTCCATCTCCACTATCGGGGCGTGTGCACAAATTAAGATGATGTTATTGAATTTAGCTTTGATGCGGATTGTGGCAACTCGCTCACTGATGGTAGCGAACCTGGATACAAGATATCACAGTCTCTGCCCAACCACAAATCCTACACCAAATTTGTTCGCCGTCGCATGGCAGATTTAGTAGATTTCGCACGATGCATATTTTTTGCATCGATGGCCCGTCTTTCTCATCTCCTATACTGCTGTGATGTCCGCCATATATTTATTGAGGAAATCAAGGCGTTGGATAAAGGCATCTTTCCTATAGAGGGGCCGGACATACCAGGTGCATATCCGTAAATCGTAGTCCTTGTTTCGTTTGCGCGAGTCGTCAACGTATGGGGAGGTTGTTTGGTTCATTTCATTGGACTTTTAGTTTTATACGGCGGGTCACGAACCCAGCGCACAAGCCATTGCTGGGGGTAAAAATTTTGATTTCGTTTATATAGTGAGGCGCTTGCTCCAAGACAAACGCCCGCTTGCAGCCGCACCTCCTGGTGAACGGCCACTGCTGGACCCTTAAACCGAATGTGTCTGAGTGGCTCCACTAAAGCTCTCTCTGTATTAGCCGTGACCCTAAACTCCACACAGGTTGGTTACCGCATCTCGCACATGGGTTGCTCACATTGCCAGGGTGCACGAACGTGGACGTAAGAGTCGTGATTAAGTACAGCCGTGCAACTGTAGCCGCATATCCAGAAGCACCTCTGTACCTCATTGCACCTCTTTCTTTTTTATCAGCGAATTATAAAATGTATGTGCAAATGCAGCGTAAGCTATAAATGTGGAGAAAGATTATACCTCAAAATTTCTACTACCTTCAGAAAATCTTAAATTCTCTCTTCAAAAATGCGTAGATATATAAATGTATCGTAATAGAGAGAAAAATCCACTTAACATGCCATTAAAAAATAAATACAAAATAGCTTTAAAAAGCAAGAATCTAATGGAGCAGTAAACATATATGTACATTTATATAATTTCTATTTTTTTATTTGAATTTTTTTTTTCATACAAATGACCATTTAAATCCTACAGCACTTTTTACTTATTTATTTTTATTAAAAAAATAAATTAAAACTTTAATTTTAACATTTCACAGGTACTACATTTACATGTGTTCGACTATGACCGGTTCTCACGCGACGACTCCATCGGCGAAGTTTTCCTACCGCTATGTCAGGTAACCGAATTTGTTCGCAATTGCCAAAAAAGTCCATAGTACATACATATGTATATCATTGCACCTCTCAATTACCCTGCAGTCGAAGGCAAAGGTAGTTAGAAAATATACCAGTTTACAAGCAGAATTAATTTACTGAAATTAAACCTTTTCGACATTGCGCACTACTTTCTTCATGTAAATATCGACGTATAACCCAGAAGACAACGCAAATCATCAGTCCACTTGCGTAAGGCGGCTGCGGTATCACTTGAAAATGAATTTTTCGAATTAAATTAGTGTACATATGTTATTTATATCTAAAAATAATAATATATTTACAATAAACAAACCTTAATATAAGAAATTAAAAATGGCAAAAACAATAGCGGCGTTAGCTAAAGCGCATTCGAACTGCCATCTTGTCGTAGGACATCGTCATGACACAAAAACAAGATGATTGTATGAAAAAATTTAGTTTGTTGACTAGTTGAACTCGCTATTCATACTTATTGCGAGGTACTCGTAGTTTACAACTAGCCCATTTGACTGCAGGGTATACATACATACATGCATACATATGCGTGTAGCAAATTTACATATGTTTGTACATACATATGTTTTTTTTCACACTTAGTTAACATCATTTACGCGTAGTATATAAATATAGTATGTATACATATATGTACGTCTACTATATGTGTTTGAGTAAAGTGTGTGCTACTCAACTTCTACATCATAAAGAAAGAAAAATTTGAAAATCATTAACCGAAGGCTCATTTGTGCATATAGAACCTTTTTTCGATTTTGGTTTTTAATAAAGCATTGCGATTTTTTTTTAATAGTTTATAAAGATGTATATAGATCTTATTGCACAAGTACATTAAACCTTAATAAATCAAATCAAATCAAATCAAAAACATGTATTCTGTAGTTGTCTACATCTTCATTATCACTTTGTATTTATTACATGTATGTACAACATGCATATAGGTCGATTTCGCTAGCAAGCAATCATTTTGGAAAGCACTGAAACCACCGGCTAAGGATAAATGCGGTGAATTGCTTTCATCGCTCTGCTATCATCCATCAAATTCAGTACTAACATTAACATTGATTAAGGCGCGAAGTCTGAAAGCAAAAGATATCAATGGCAAATCAGGTATGTAAATAGTAAAAACGCATTCACACATAAACATGCAAATTATGGATATTAATAATTGCTGATATCATTATCTTGCTTGTACATACATACATATACATATACGTAGTTGGCCATACGCGTTAAAACATCCCAGTGGGAGATGAGTAATTTACATATTCACCCCTATCGTGAGTTTCGCCCGAAAAAAATTCACCCGAAATAGTTTCATTCGCCCGGATTGAACCCGCCTATTGTTAGTTTCACCCAGAATAAATTTCGCTTCGAAAATTCGAACATGGAAATAACAACTCTGAAATGTGAATACTTGAAGTGTAAAATTATTTAAAAATTCAAAATAAATAGTAATTTGACAAAATTTATAAATTTTCCAGATCTTTGAAATATACCAGTCCATGAAGAAGTATTTATTAGATCTGTGCTAACCTCTTCAAAACCACCAGCACGACTTCATATTGCTATTCCGCCAGTTGGGAGGTGGATACTAAAATGCTGTAGGTAACAGTTTTTAAATTGGACTGGCGCAATCGTCTTTTAGTCAGATTATGCTGGAAGACATACCGCTTTCGGCCAGTCCAAGTCTATTTTGCATAAACAAATTTTATTTATGCGCAAATTTAAATATAAATTATTTTCCCCTTTCCATTCAGACTCTTTTTTCATTGCAGGCCTCAAGCAATGCAGCTTCATCCTTAGCTGTTTTCATAACTCAGCTACATTTTTCTTGTTTTCTTTGACAAATCCTCTAGCAATATCCAGCTATTTTCTGCAATCTTCCTAATATTATCCCTCTTTGAACTTTGTTTACTTGGAAATAGTGAACAAATTCAACTAATCCGCCAACTAATTCCGCTTGAAATAAGTGTTGCCGATAAGGGGAAACAATGTTCGAAAGCGGAAAATTTCCGCCCGAAATTTATAATTAGCGAACAGTGAACTATTTTTCTACCGATACGAAAAGATTTAAGAAACTGATTGAACGAATGCTTGCATATCACTAAAGAAATTGCATAGAAGTGTACTTGGATTCAGAAATAAAAAATATCTTAAGTATACCATTTCAACTATTAATCTAAAACTTTGTTGGTTGCTGATTGAATCGCAACCGAACGGCTAAAATTTTTTTAGTTTTCTACCGATACGAAAAGATTTAAGACACTGATTGAACGAAGGCTTGCATATCACTAAAGAAATTGCATAGAAGTGAACTTGGATTCAGAAATAAAAAATAGCTTAAGTATACCATTTCAACTATTAATCTAAAACTTTGTTGGTTGCTAATTGAATCGCAACCGAACGGCTGAAATTTTTTTTTTGCCAGCATGAATCGACACTGGACAATATCTTTCGTATTACATCGCGAAAAATAAATTATTGACCTTTTCGAGCATAATTATTGACCTTTCTTGTGCATAACTATTTCCCACTGGGATTCCCACTAGATAAACATACTGCATGTATTACACAGTGTGATACTCAAAAATACCTGGGAAGTGATGTTATTTTCCTCGTAGGTCTTATCGAGTAGAACGAGAATCCAATTTTGGAATTTGTCAAAAGGAATTTGCCCAAAATCTCGACTTAACCTTAAAAAACCGATTTTTCGTGCTTTTGTGCACTTCTTAGCCCATATCTTAGCTAATTAACAACCGATTTTCATTCTAAGAACAGTTTAAGAAAGAAGAAACTCAGAAAAGATATATAGACGTTAAAATAAAGCTGTAAAAGTTTACTTATTTTTGCACAACAAACTTAAATTTTGCTACCCTTTTTCTTCTTTTTTTGACTTTGGCGATATTTTCACACACTATTTTATAAAAACACAAAATGAGTTTTGATTAGATTCAAAGAGTAAGTTTAATACCGAGTTCAACAAATGTTTTCATGCCCGACTATCCCATTCACAAAGGTAGCAAGGATATTTTGTGTAGCCACCTTGCATGCCAAATAAAATTGTCAACACTTTTAAGTCAGCGATGACTTTCCATTCATGCGTGGCATAGTCGATCAACCGTAAAATTTTTTCCATCATTTCATACGTTTCTTTCTTGTTAACCCCATAAGCGATTGGAACTGATTGTAAGAGATTTTCATTGTGTAATAACACAGCTTTTAAACGTAAGGGTGACATTACAGATTTCATGAAGGGAACACGAATATATTTTTTTTTTAGGGTACAACTTTTACAAGATCCATTAATGAAAAGTCGCCATTCATCTGCATTATAATTATAATTTAAAGCCGAAAATAATTTGGGTACATTTACACAATGTACTAGATCACGGTCATTGCGACGACTACATCACGGTTGTAAACGAATTTTTAAGTGCATATGGTGAAATGGGTTGCAACATGTCGATAAAAATTCATTTCTTGCATTCGCATTTGGACTTCTTCCCACATAATCTGTGCCAGTTCAGTGATGAACAAGGCGAACACTTCCACCAAGAAATGGCTACGATCGAAAAACGTTTCGAAGGAAAAAACAAAATAAATATGATGGCAGAATATTGCTGGTCAGTACAACGCGAAACTGACGATGCTTCTTTAAGGAAAAAACGGTCAAAAAAAAACTTTTGATCTATATATTTTCATTTAATAATATTTATTAGTAAATTAAGTTCGTTGTAAATTGTTGCAAAAATTTCGTTCTTATAAAAAGTAAAATAACTCAGTCACTTTTTGGCTGAAAGAAACATTCGTTGAACTCGGTATTAAACGTACTCTTTGAATCTAATCAAAACTTATTTGTGTTTTTATAAAATAGTGTGTGAAAATATCGCCAAAGTCAAAAAAAAAGAAGAAAAATGGTAGCAAAATTTAAGTTTGTTTTGCAAAAACAAGTAAATTTCTTCAGCTTTATTAGGCATCTATATATCTTTCAAAAGGCCTGAGTTCCTTCTTTCTTAAACCATTCTTAGAATGAAAATCGGTTGTTAATTAGCTAAGATATGGGCTAAGGAGTGCGCAAAAGCACGAAAAATCGGGTTTTTAAGGTTAAGTCGAGATTTTGGGGGTGTTTGACAAATTCCAAAATTGGATTCTCGTTCTACTCAATAAGACCTACAAGGAAAATAACATCACTTCCCAGGTATTTCGACTTCATTCTTTTTTGTAGCACTGTGTTATATGTATATACATACATATCTCTTATTTATCAAGTTTACATTTTTTTGTGGCGCCCTATAAAGTTTATTATAAACACAACAAGTGATGATAAAGATTTATCGTAAAATGCATCAATAACATAAGTCAACACATTTTCAGAAGTTTTATTTTCCACGACGTTTGTAACATCAATATATTCGTAATATAAAACTGTACGCTGAATCCAAAACCAATAGCCGCATATCATAAAAATATAGCGGTTTTGAGCTTTAAAAGATGCTGAATTTATCGAAATCTTAGAAAAAACTTTTGGAATAATTTTTCCATTAAATTTCATCTATCTGTGAATCGAAGTTATTGTCTGAACAAAAAAAAATATATTTATTTTAAATTGTTTATCAGCTTTAAGGCCGATTAGTTTTTGGGAAAAATTACAAAGAAAAAAATAGAATACTCAAAACCGGTAGAAGTTATAACTATTTTGGAGATCACCACATCGCCTCATCAGACTTATTTCTTCTTGGCTTCCGCGTACGTCTCGTACTCGTAAGCAATTTTAAACAAAACACCGCCTTCAATTTAATTGCATTCTCCTGAACAATTAAGAGTACTGTAAGTTTTTTCATGATACAATAATCGGATTAATCGATTGAGGGTCCAATGCGGTAATATACAAAAAGACAAAAGATAAGTCGGTTAAAATCCATGAATAGCGTTTGGAAGCTTTTTCTACTCCTTATACAATGTTTTCAATGTATATGTTGTTTTTTTATGTATTTTCCCACGGTTTTTGTAAAACTTTTTTAATTGAAATTTAGGAATGTGTACGAATACAATAAATCCAAACATCAAAAAAGACTCAGTGATTCCCGCCTAAATATGACTATGTACATACTATGTACACACGAACTACTTAACTCAAATTAAATTTTCCAAATTTTTTGGGTATTTAACAAGCGGTTACCTAACTTATTTAAAGTTAAATATATAATCCCGAATACTTTGCAACTAGAACAAGGGTACAGCATAAGAATATTGATAAATAATAATCATCTTACTGCATACATATATTGTTATATACATATATGTTTATTCAAAACACAGCTTCACTTTAAAATTATCTCATAAACATACAGAACATAAACGCATATGCATAAAAAAAATTGATCTCTGATTGAAAAATTCATAACGAAATGTAAACTAGAAAGGTAAAAGCATGCATAAAAACGTTAATGCAAAGAACTTTGTGCGACCCTTGGAGATAAGATCAGATAAGTTCACTCAAACCTTTGACAATCAGACAAAAAAGCCCACGCGAAATAAGCATACAGAACATAAACGCATATGCATAAAAAAAATTGATCTCTGATTGAAAAATTCATAACGAAATGTAAACTATTATTAGAAAGGTAAAAGCATGTATAAAAACGATAATGCAAAAAACTTTGTGCGACCCTTAGAGATAAGATCAGATAAGTTTACTCAAACCTTTGACAATCAGACAAAAAAGCCCACGCGAAATAAGCGGACGACATCCCTACCTACAACTGGACTTCACGACGATCCTTTTAACAACCGCGTTGTAGAATGACCGCCATCAATTCTCAGAAACAACTAACTCCCTGCGACTCAGCTGACTGACTGCTCTCTTATCGCTGCACGTACATAACATAAGTGGCCGCTTTGAAGATCTACCAACTAGGGTACCATTTTGAATTAGTCATTTGCCTCAGATGACTACTCATCATTGTCCACAACATTCTTCCAAACTTTCATGTTGTCATATCTCTCAACGTTTGCGGCTCTTCGAACATCATATCTTCTATTCAGCTTTACTTTCTTAATCTTGTATAGACCTTACCAATTTGTTCCCAACAAGGAAGGGCGACCAAGTCTCCAACCTCGACTCCTCGGAAGTAAGTTGTATGATGATCGCCAGCACTGAGTGGTTGACGCGTTCTATTTGGCCGTTTCCTCTTGGCACTGCTCTTCAAACATATTCGATGTGAATGCAGCCCCACGATCACTGATTTTCGATCTGGATACCCAAAAATGGCAGACCAATCTTGCAATTTTTTGAGCACCTCTTCACTGTTAGTCGTTTTCGTTGGATATAACCAGACATATTTCGTAAACGATTATACTATAGCGAAAATGTATTTATATTGTTTTAAGGTGACATCCATGGGGCCATGCAGCCGTCTAAGGGGTTTATCGCCTTTATTTATGCAATGCAGATAACCTTCCTTTCTGCCAACTTTCTTATTGTGTACGACGCACTTAACGCAATTACTCACGACGTGTGCAACGTTCTTCTCCAATTGAGTC
Organism: Philophylla caesio; assembly: GCA_963971545.1. Taxonomy (NCBI): domain Eukaryota; kingdom Metazoa; phylum Arthropoda; class Insecta; order Diptera; family Tephritidae; genus Philophylla; species Philophylla caesio. The sequence continues at coordinate 4,130,253 of OZ020605.1, forward strand.
AGGCACCCATTATTTTTTTATTTTCTTAAAGACGTTGTGCGTGGCGAGTGGTTTGGTTGGTTGCCTAGACAACGGTCTAGGATACAAATAGCCTTTTATAGAAAGCCCTCTAGCTATGTAGCTTTGCATTATGGTTTGTTATTATGCGAATCTAGATCAATAAACTAATATGTGCAGGACAATTGAGAACAACGAAGTAAAAATTGCAAAATATTTCGAGTCAAAGTGTTTCGTTATGCTACAAATTTGTTCTTAGAAATAAACATATATGAAATGATTTTGTCAAAAGAATTTAATTATTAAACATGTTGCAAAAAGGAACAATCATCGGTAATAAAACATTCGTATTCGCTAAATTTTTTATATATAACAAGGGGACAAAAGCAACAAAATATATCAATATTTTCTTTTTAAAAACAAGATAAAATTTTTAATTATATTTGCAACGCATTTATTCTTTAAGAAGCAGTAGTATACCATACAATTGATAGCCCCACCTTTCCACCAAAACTGTTTTTAACATGCAGATTTATCGTTAACATACCGATTAGCCTCTAGAATGATAAGTAAAAGAAAAAATTCAAGGAGTGTGGACTTTTGCTTAATACAGCAGTAATAACTTACTGAAAAGAAGCGGTTTGAATTGGACATTTCTTTTTACATAGGCAATGACAAAAGACAAGAGAAAGACACCCTGTAGTAAAAAGACGGCTTATTTTCTAAAATTAACCAGTCATTCATTGCTTAAATTTTAACAAGTTAGAGTCAGAAATTTGCTTGCATTGAATATGTTAGCTTCTGCTCAGAACATTAAGAGGCCGGAGAGGCAGACATAAAAAAAAAATCGCCTGCAGTGTTGCCAGCTTTAAAAATTAAAAAAGCTATTACAATAATGTAAGTAAATTATAGTAACAGTAGGGACTACCTGAAGGCCAATCTCGTGTGAGAAGTGCTACATCGCTGTTGAAATCACTTGATTTCTAACACTTTCATACCCGATCGGAGAACCAATTTATGAACTAGTTGTTCTCACTAATATTTAAACCAAGATTGCTCATTATAACAAAATACAATAAATAAATAGGCGATGAGATCAACAACTTTTTCTTTTCATGTATACATATGTACCTATGCACAAAAATAACAAATCATGAACAATCACTACCATAAAATCCATTCGAAAAATCCTTTCAGATCCATATGTTAAGGTGTGGCTACAATTCGGCGATAAACGCGTTGAAAAACGAAAGACTCCAATATTTAATTGCACACTCAATCCTGTCTTTAATGAGTCATTTAGTTTCAATGTACCATGGGAGAAGATACGCGAATGCTCCTTAGATGTTATGGTAATGGATTTTGATAATATTGGACGAAATGAGTTAATTGGAAGAATTTTATTGGCTGGTGAGTAAAGAAAATAAGGCAATCAAATACATTCAAGTATATGAACGATTCGAGATATACTGAAAAATTAAGCATAAGTTACATATAGTGTATAAATGTTCACGTCTGTAATTTGTACAAAGTAAATTATGCATAATTCATGCAAGAACTAAATACAAAAAAAGCAATGTAATGTAATGGTGAATGATCTTGCATCATCGTTGGATTTGCAAATCGCCATGGTAAGGTAGCTATGCATGTATTTTGTTGTTGCGCTGCCATAGTGATTTGTAAATGCAAGCATACAAGACGATTTGCACACGATTTTGGCCAACATTTGAAATGGAAATGATGATTCTGAGTGATGATGTTTGCCTAACAGTTATCATATTTGTTTGCATGTCCTTCTCAAATATTAATGTACACACATACGTACATACATACATCTTATCAAAACATTTTGTTTTGTAAGTGATGAACGCAACAAACTTTAAATCCTACAGCAACTGTGTTCGTCATACACGTGTATGCATGTGTATATTTGAATTTGTGTTATAGGAATACTAATTGGAATGGACTAATTTAAAACAAAATATTAATATTAAATAACACTGCTGATATCCTTCAAATTGTACGAATAAATCTATTGAAATCTGAATTTGAAACCAATCTATTTATGAAAAACTGAAAGCTAAGTAGATGCATTATCTCATTGTTATGGGTAATTCTCGAAATAAAGGCTGAAGGTTTAAATAAATAGGTAAAACTGTACAGCATAATATTTTTTATAACCCGTTTGATGTATTAACATAATTTAAAGCAAGGCTCTTATAGTGAATATATGTATGTAGCTATCGAATATGTACAATTTAAATTTCAATTCATTATTTTTCGAAAATTGCTTTGTTAATTTTTTTTGCACATTTATTTAATACCTCGAATTGTGTACAATCTGCAAAAATCATTTGTTCTTAAAATTTTGTTTGTAAAAAAAAGGACTGTTGGCAGTTTTAATTAATTTCTTATTGTCTATGTTTTATTTAAATTGATTTGGGAAAATATCTTTCCTACATTTTCTGTAATATATTATTATAAGGTAATTTATTTGTTCAAATCTGAAATTTCGGAAAAAGCGGTTTTTGTGCTCGGAGTTAATTCAAGAAAACTGCAAGCTTGTCTAGAAAACTGTGATTTACAGTTAAAACTGTAAATCTGCAATAAACATACCTTTTTCAGTTTAAATACATATGTATATGCATAGATTGTTTCAGAGGTGTGAAATAAAATCATCGGGCTGTAGTCTCTCCAACAAAGCATTGGTTTCAAAAATAAGGTTTCAATAGTATTGACATTTTCTTCATAAAATTACTTACGAACATGTATAATGGAGTAGCATACATACGTACGAGTATACAGACATTCATATGAATGTATGTATGTGTATTCACATATCACCCAATTACAAATAACAAAGAGCAAGAAAGGTTCTAAATAAATTTAAATCGAACTATCTTACTAATTACATATCGTCGTTAAGATAACGACGATTATATATATGATTTGAATAGTATAAAAATAAAAACAAAAATGGAAAAAGTGCTTATGACCGATTCCGTCACATTGCAGGAAAGCACTTTTTAAAGTAAAAATATAGACTTTTTAAACTATTGTTAATAGCGGCAAACGCGACGAATACAAGTTTTGGGGATAATTTGAACCAAATAGAGAGAAGAAATTACAAACTAATTGTAGTTTGCTGACAATGACCTGTTCCATTTATCAAACGCTAATCACACAGCCACCTTTAGCTGCCTCGTGCGAAAGACTAAATTTATTTATTTCAAAATATTTTTAAAAAGGCATATATATGTAAATATATATTTATATGAAAAACCGGTTATATCTATAGTTTGTTTACTGAAAATATTTTACCCTTTTCGTAAATCGGGTCGCTTGTAATCCGCCATATTGAAAAATGTCAAATAACAGAAACTTTTTGTATGAGCTTGATGTATGTGGGGTTGCCCGTGTTGAAGAAATAATATACTTTCGATACCACTATCTAAATCTCCAAACACAATATATTTGATGCATACAAATTTTAATTAAATAATGTCCGATGTATCGAACGTTATGCACTAATGGGTAAAACCTTTCTTGAACATTGTTATTCATATTTAATCTCAGTGTAATTTAAAAAAAAAATCAATTATAATCAATTATAATGATTCAAAACTTTAGCGGTCAAAGTAAATTTTCCTTCTTGCCATAGCACTGTTATTTGTAGTGGGTGTTTAGTTAAACATGTTGTCAAACATGAATTTGTAAATTAAAGCCAGCCAAACAAAGATGCCAACCATAAGCAAAAATCGTTTAAAAAGGCTACTTTTCGTCACGAGCAGAAAAGAGAATTGAACTGTCAAGAATTCTTTTAAGCTCATAATGTCAAAATATTGTCATTAATTCTTTGTAACCATAAACGAGCGAATAGTCAAAAGGATAACCCATGCAAGTAATAATTACGATTTTTTTCAACCAACAATTGCATCAAACTAATGGCTTCTCAATATCTTAATTTACCATTTGGTTTGCAACTGTTGGTTTGAAAAAATTTTCTCAGGAGGACTGAACTTTCATTTTAAAAAGAATTATTAAATTATTTATTTTGGACCCTAGTGCATATAAAAAAACTAGTTTTTATTTCTCTACTAATCTAACTAATATGAAATAAATATCTTATTAATTTCTCAATTTCTTTTGCAACTACAACATTCAACTCTTATAACTCCAACTGACCAAATATCTCATCACCGTCGCATGCATTAATGACCCACTGTTCCATCAACATTAACATTAACTTAATTATCGACATAACGAACAAAATCACTTTGTCCATAATTAATGCCATGACGCATGCGTGACTTCGTAATAGGCAAAAATGGCTCCGGTGCCTCAGAAACTAAACACTGGCAGGATATGATTTCTAAACCACGTCAAACTATTGTCCAATGGCATAGATTGAAGCCGGAGTAAATGCATCACTTCCACAAATGACAGCGAGACAAAGCAGCCGCGAATTTAGCTGAAACTACCGTCACTCATCTTTACTAAGCAAACACCGCACCAAGTTTAAAGAAACGGCGGAGTGTAAATAAATAGCAGTAAATGCAAAGGATCGTGATGTTATGGATGACTAAAATTGACAACTATAATTGACTATGCATTCGGCAACGCATTCGAAAAGTATAATTGGGAAAAGAGTAAGAAAATACGGCAATCAACACATTTAACTTTTGTATATGTAGATATGTATGTATGTAGATGTATACCAATGCACATTTTATGTATGCAAATGAACATATACATAGGAACATAGAAAGTGTGCAGACAATACTACAAATATTACTTTAAAACACACAAAATGCGGCTTCGAAACACATATGTACATTAGCCTGACCCTAATTTTTGAAAGTCACATTTTGTTCAGTCTTAACCCCCATGGTAGTGAAGAGTTATGAAAAAAAAATTCTCATAAAATTTCAGACTGATATAACTTTATCTAATAATATTTTTTGCTAACTCTTCAAATTAATTCTATAAATTCAAAAATTATAAATGTCGTCTTTGTTCATCTATAGTACTGCAAATACATATCTCAAAAAACATAACGTATGGTAGTTAAGAAAAGAATATCTGCTTACTTATTAAAACGTTTATTTATTTTAATAATACTATCACATTTATAGAAATATAATGTTGTTGAAATTAAATGTTTTTTTGTGCGAAATTATAACGTTTTTGACAAAACTTGCGTACTACAAACCGGAAACTGCTGATTATAGTGTTTAACAACTTGCAACAAATATTGCAACTGTCCTTCATCTTTTGTAAGTAGCTTAATGCTGTATCATTTACAACTTTTAAATGTTGAACAATTTCTAAAGAGTTCTTATAAGATTCGTTCTCATTCCAAAAATCTGGATTTTGTTGTAAGAAATTGGTATTTATATCAAAACGTTCAAAGAATGACTTTGTCTCATCAGAAACAAATTGCTCGAATCCTCCTTCAATTATATTTGAAATATCTCCAATTTCAATAGTTATCCGTTTTCTTTTTTCTTCATAAGTTTACTTCCGATTGAGGGCTTCAAATATTTTAATTTTTGTTGCAATTGGTACTGAGTCATCAAAAAATGACAGTCCTACGTTTTGAGGGCTTAGGTACCATAAATGGTTCTGAAATTTATTAAGTGCAACTTGGGGTATATCCTTATTTATAGCGGTATAAGTATTAAGCTTTTCTAATAAAAGAGAATCCATGTAGGGTGCCTTAACACCCTTCTGCTGTACAAAACCAAATTTGAATATAAATAGTTACTATAAAAACTCAAATTTGACGTAGCGATGGAGAGGTCCTGGTACTGGAAATATAAAATTACTATTAGGTGGAAATTCTTCGAGAAAAATAAGTGTAAGTTCCAGCAGCTCTTTATAGTCTGCCCTTGGTTGCTTTACTTCAAGAGTATCTTTTACAAAAGCTACAATAGCTGGTGCTTTGCTTATTAAATGGCGCTTTACATATGCGTTTTTCATGCCAGTTTGGAATTTGGATTTGTCAAAATTTCACCAACTTTTTTGAAAATTTTCAAATATTAGAACATTTGGACTTTGTTTGGGTGGGCACATTATTTCTTCAAACACAGCTCTCAATATTAATTCAAAAATATGATGCCTGCACGGTTACCAAAGAAATTGTTTGTGTAGATGGCTCTCAATTAAAACGGAAGTTCATTTAACACGACCAGTGTTGACTGCAGTTGTGTCAAACACTAATCCTTTTATTTGGTCTTTAATTCCCCATTCGGAAATTGCATTTATCACAGCAGATGCTTGTGCTTTTCCAGTTCCTTCACTTAACACGGGAACTTGTAGTAATTGCTCCTTGCGTCCACTTGATATTATGATGGGAAGCCTGTCTACCTTTTCTTTACCAGTTAACGATGGCAAAAGTTTTTCATCCAAATGAAGGCAAATAGAATGTAGTTCACGTACGTTTAACTCCTTTTTTTAATTTTGCGAAAAGTTCTGCACGTAGCATCTAAAGCCGCGGAAAGTTTTGGAGTTGTCATTTTTTGCCAACCTCAGCATCGAACTGAGGGTTTCATTACTATATTTTCTTTTACAAAGAACTGTAAAACAAAAGTAAAGTACCTGATTGTAATTTAGATATTAGGACAAGCTCACCTCTCCACCATCACTTTCTGACGAGGATGACTCAAATTGTACTGTTTCTTCTAAATTAATAAAATATAAAATGTATTACTTCACAGATTCACATAATGAGTTTTCTTTATACCTATTGTAGCTTTGTTGCGATTGCTTCTTTCTCTTAGTTTATCAACGTTCCTCTGCCGTTCTGCGATTTTATCCTCTCTTTCAGTTGTATCCCCGTGAATTCCGTACATGTAACCTTGTCGACCTTTATTCCTCTGATTTATTAAAAATATGCGATCTTCTTCAATGGATATTGTATCTAACGCATTTGCATATGCGACATCAAATAGTTCGTCTAATATTTCAGAAAACTTTTGTTGTTTCTCAATTTGCGCGTTTGACGGATTTTTTGTGTTTTTTTTTTAACCTTGTAAATTAGAATACAGTTTTTCTAGCTTGGTGATTCAGTTCTTCTTCGCTTTTTTCGAAATGCGAGCTTTTTCCCAAAACACTATGGGTATTCATCTATACGCGCAAATGCCTCGCAACCGCATAAACCTCGTAAACTTTTTTATTTTTGTTTGAAAAACCGGTTTGTTTACGAGGTTTACGCAGTTGCGAGGCATTTGCGCGTTTAGATGAATACCCATACTAACAGCCCTTGTACAACTAATGTTGCACTTTCACGCAACTTCTTCTTCACAACACGCAAATTAAAAAGTAGTACTTTTAGCACATCTTTGTTTGATGGTTATTTATTTCCATTCAGTTTAGAAGTAAAATTACTAATCATAAATATATTTTCACACAAGATTCTTTGAAGGATTTTAAACGATACACTCACTTCGAACAACACAAACTGAATGACTTATTTTGCAAATTGATTGTTTGTCGAAATAAAAGCAATGAAAAATAACGGTTTCTTGGGGCAAGAATTATATGAAGTTTGCTTTCGTCATGTAGCAAAATTGAGTGTGATTTTCTGAGAAAGCAACGATACTTCCAGTAAGCAAAGAATAAATATTAGGTATAGCAAAAGAATTATGGATTATTTTCAACCATGTAATTCTTCAATGATAACTCAAATTATTTATTATAATTTCGCGAAAAAAACATTTAATTTCAACAAACAATCTATTACTACTTATGAATAAAAAATGTCTATAATATTAATATTAAAGTAAGTAATAAACGTTTTAATAATATTGAAAGAATTAAAAAAAAGTTGTAAAATATTATTTTCTTAACTACCATACGTTATGTTTTTGCAGTACTATAGATAAACAAAGACGACATTTTTAATTTTTTAATTTATAGAATTAATTTAAAGAGTTAGAAAAAAATATTATTAGAAAAAGTCATTGAAAACTTGTTGGTTATTAACTGTTACCTACAAAAATTTTGTGTTTGATAAATATTAGTAAAGTTATAGTGAAATAAAGTTACATTTTATGTGGAGATAGGGGTTTTATGAAAGTTTGAGGGGGGGAAACACCCGCTAAAAGTCCACCGATCAGTCTGGGGGTTAAGACCAGTGGCGGATTTAAGGGAAAAAGCCCGGTTGGCATGGTACCTAGGGGGCCCACTTTCGTAGTGAAAAAAATTTACTGTAGTAATCAAAAGTAATTTTAATCATAGATAAAAACATAAAAAATCATAATTTGTATGATTTAAATTTTTTAGGTTTCCCAGATAATTAATATTAATAGAATGGTAAACATTGAATTGAATTATGTCACTTTGAATACACGCCTAGCTTTACGTTCAGAAAATAATTCCATTGCAGAGTCCAAATTGATCGACGTCGCTACTGATCTTTCGATGTACAGAATACAAAAATTGTTCAGTGTATCCTCAGCTAAAGAAGCTCGGCGATATTCTTTGACAATTTTCAACTGTAATGGACTGTCGTCAGTAAAATCCCGATTTTCTGTGAAATACATGTCAGTAAAAGCAACCAGCTCATTTTAAAATCAGTAGTGAAAAACTCTGAGTACATCTTTGATAAAGTGATAACACAGTTTTTCAAATCATCCAGATCGAGATTTTTGAAAGTTTCAGGCATCAAAAAACCGAAAACGTCGTTTATTTCTTTGAATCCTTCCGCTCTTTCTTGTAGTTCGGTAGTCATTGTGTCCTTCATAGTACTCCATTCGATGTTTTGCATGAGATTCTAATGCTGAATCGGAAGTCTTCTCATCGAACATTTTCTTGACTTTACGTTTTCTGATAATGGGAAAATCAGCATTTTCCCAGCCCATTTCTAGCCATTTTTGCCTAGCTTTCAGCACGAAATTTTCATACGTACGTTCATCTCTCAGATCTCTCAATTTTTTTAAGGCCGTTGCCATGCACCGCTGCGCCTTAATTAGATCGACTTCTTTTTTTTGTAATTGAATTTGGACAGAATTGATTGCGCTAAGAACTGAATGCCACCATAACAAGTTTAGTAAAAACAACCAGTTCATCGAGGACAATAATGATTGAGCTTTGATGATATCTTCCCCAGATGCTCCGACTCTTGAAATTTCATTCTCCAGGAAGTTAACGGTGCATTCAAAGTTTTGTATTATCGCCTCCACAGCTTTAATTCGAGATGCTCAACGTGTTGTACTCAATCCTTTAATGTGTAGTATCCTTTCACTAGTGACAGATTCCTCACCAATTCGATCATAAGATGCGTCCTCTCCAGATTTATTAGTTAAACCAAATATTTCTTTCTTTAATTCTTTTAGAAGCTTGATGCCAAAATCGTCAGAGGTTCGTGATGAACTTTCGCTCTGTTTCAAAATTTCTTCCCATCGTCGATGTGAGTGAGCGAAATATACAAAAATGCTTTCAATTGTGGCGAAAAAAACTTTGATTGAGGAACTTGCATTTTTTTCTGCTGCATGAATCAAAACTAAGTTCAATTGATGTCTGAGACAATGAATATACGGTAGAAATGATCCATCGCCGTCGTCGAGAAATTCTTTTAATTTCACTTGAACACCTCCGCTACCCCCAGACATGACAGGGGCACCGTCATAGCTTTGACCACACAGATATTTTTTCTCAAAATTAAATTTTTCAAACAAGATTGCTGCGATTTCATTGCAAATGGAGGTTGCATCTCCTTTTTTCAATCGGACAAAGCACAGAAAACTCTCTTTGATTACAACTTTAGGAGAGTTTGGAACATCTTTGTTAATCACAACATATCTTACCAAAACAGCCACTTGATCTAGGTGAGCGACATCTGTTGTTTAGTCGGCTATTAATGCAAAAAATTTCGCACTTTTACATTCGTTGACGATTGCTTGACAGGTTTATGTTGCTAATATCTCGAGCAATTCAAAAGTAATCGTTTTACTCAAATATTTTACGCGCTCGGAAGATTCAATATGAGCTTGCAATATTGGATTATGTCTAGAAATTAACTTGATAACACTTAAGTAAATTCCAGGATTCTCATCTTCCAATAAGTTCTCTCTATGACCTCGTAAGGCAAGTCTTAAACCAGATAAGGTTCTGACAGTATCCGAAAAAATGTTAAGAAGCGTGCGCCATTTCTTTGCTTCTTCGGTAATTTGGTTATCAAGTTTGTGCCGAATATCTAACTTTTTACGAAAAGACGAAGCAGCTATTGCGCTCGAAAGATGTGCTTTGCTTCGACCGTGGGCTTTGGCAGATGTTGACAAATGTTTCCAATCTGTATATCCGGTGCACCATACACTTCGTTTAGTAGTTTCATCTCCAAATAACCAACAACAATAGCAGAAAGCGTAATTTTTGTCACAGAATATGATAACCATTTACTTCGATCATTGTTCATAATAGGCTTTTCATTGTTCATATAATAAAATGAGGAGTTAAATCGGCGATTATCACTAGATTTTGGAAATTCATTGTCGGGCAAGTCAGACTTGTCTGGTTGGCACGGACCAGCTAATGATAGTGCTTGAATAATCTCTTTATCTAATAAATTGTTGTTATCATAAAGCCCTTTGTCATTTTTGAATGGTAGTAAAATGTTTGGCAACTCTTTTTGTTTATCAATTTTACTAGCTGCTGATGTTTTCTCCGTTCCAGCAATTAAAGGTGTGGAATTTTCACATTTATCATCATGCGATTGGTTATTTATATTGCATGAAGTATCTGATCCTGTTATGAAAGAATCACAATTCACTGCTACATGAAACTCACGGTATTTGTAACCTTTAGCTTACAACTGCGAAGTCGAAAACCCGAAACTTTTAGATATCCGCAAAAAAAAAAACGAAAAATGACCGCGGGTCCAACCAAAACAGGCTTAATACTTTTACCGACAATTTTTTTTGTGTATACAACAACCACATGAAAACTTGGCCTTGAGAACTATCAGGTATATCGGGTTTCCGACTTCGGATTCGAGATCCTGGAGCCGAAACACGTCTCTGGGTACCACTCCCGGGTGTTTCGTTATTTTTTTTAGCAGTTGTAAGCCAAAGGAAACAAATACCAACCTCACCTTCGGTTAAAATAGATTTGTGAATCAATGTCTTGAAGATGTATCTTGACTTTCAGCCTTCTTTTTTTGTAAAGTTATAGCATCCGAACTAGTGGTGATGACAAATGAACCGAGCTTAGATTGTTTTGGATCATTTCGTGCTTCTTCTAACTTTCGCTTCTCTCTAATTTTTCGTTTTTCATATCCACTTCTGACTTTACTCGTGTTGTCCATTATCTAAATCTGAAATATAAAATTATATTCCAGATAAGTTTGAAGAAAAAAACACAAACAAACTATGTATACTGTTCCAAATGTTATCAAGACTCGTAACATCACTCTGCAACTATCGCCAGACAACAACAAAAACTACATAAGCGCGAGGCAATCAAAATCTATACACACACACGTACCTAGAAACAATCACTTTAATGACAAAACACACGCACGCATATGAATAACATGAGAAAGGAGAGAATCAGCAATAACTAAACACTATTATTCACAAATATTATGCACACAGAAAATACAACAACGTTATCAGCGAATCTGGAACTTTGTAGAACTAAAAGTGTGATCCTTTACACCAACTTCTGGTAAAGCTGTCAAACGATCAGCTGTTTGGCAATTTACTTCCCTGCAGGAACAGTGACACCTTATTTCAGGCAACATTTGTATCAGCACGTTCAGAGCAGTGTGAAAAAAATGATTCAAGCGTTCACTAATTTCTTGTAGGGATGTGAATGTGTGTATGCGTGTGTGCGGAAATTGACAGATTTCATTTTTACTAGAAGGCAATCCCGTACCTTTGCAATTTTGCATGTAAACGCAACAACAACGATTTGTGCCAGATAAATCCACATAGACTTCTGGTTCTGGGAGGGTTTTATGGCCCTTTTTGGCATATTTTTTGAGGAGGGCCCGGTTGGCAATGTCCCATTTGCCGCCCGTTAAATCCGCTACTGGTTAAGACTGAACAAAAGTTTAAATAATAAAATCCCCATATAAATAAGGGCCAGGCGAATGTACATACATGCATACGCACGTAAGTACATACTTACACGTACATATGTTACATACATACATACATACGCATATACTAAGAACTATACAAAGAAGGTCACGCAATCCGCGATTCAAAAATTGCCTCTCTGCGCATGTCGCCATAAGGCACACAATTTTTGCTTTCGCTTGAACTGTGTGTCGTTGGTGTGTTTTATTCAAAAGACTTACATAGGTCAATGGGGTAAATTTATATATTTAAGTATGTACAGCAACTACAAAATACCTTCCTTTCTCCAAAGATTACATACATATGTAGATATTTATCCACATACATACATATGTATGTATGTATATTTATATGCATGCCGGCACACCAAAACCTACCTTTGTTCGAATATGTATGAATAGATCTATCAGCTCCCAGTTTCACATTTCAATTCCACAATGTGATTTTAAAAAGTTCCTGAGAAAGTAAATTTGTGTGCTCCCAATTTCACCAATTTCTTCGCATATCAGGTCATCCCTGTCACACATATTGGTTATCGTTGTGGCAATTCACAAACAGTTGTTGGTGAAATTTCCCTTTCGGGTTCAGCTATGTATGCTTTTTTGAGGAGTCATCAGCAAAACACTAAAAAAAAGCATATTTCAATAATAATACTGAAATGTCATAAATAGCTTTTACAAACATCATAAAATATTTTAAAAATTATTCCAATCTAAAATAATTAAACATTCACATACTTTTTGTCATTTTCTTTTCATTTCACATACAACCAAGCAATCGGATTCAATTCAACAAAATTTATGTGAATGTGAAATTAGAAGAACCAAACATGTGATTTCAAACCGAATCCACAGGGAAATTTGTGAGCACGGCTGTATATATCCTTTTCTTTCAGTCATAGAACTTTTCGAAATGTTTCACTTTTCTGTACGTTTATTTATTATAGTTTGTTAACGATTTGCCTAGAAAGTCGCATTACTAAGTACGTCACTTGCTTGCGAATGTACCCTGCAAAAATCGCATGGAAATATGTTTCATATTAGTCTGCAGTTACACGATAAACAAGTCAAGTTGATCAGACATACTGTTTGTGAAAATTACTTGACTTGAAAGCTGTGGTAAATTTTTTTTTCACGATGCCTTCATTAAGAAACAAATTAAAATTTTTCGCAATATTACACTACTTTTATGTAGTTTATCCAATCATTTGTGTATGTTTTTCAAAATCATTTGTGGAAATTAAATTGAAAGGTAACTTGCATGGGAACTTGATCGTGCAACTGCCGGGTTAGGCAAATGACAACATCATGCCGGTACCCTAGGCAGGCTATTTACGTAATATACATATGTACATGAATTACTGGTATATGACTAACATTGCTCCATAGATAATCTCTTTTAATTTGTTGTTTGAAAACGAACTAATTCACAACCGCATTCCTACGATTGTAGACTTTTATGAACACAGGGTTGAGAAAACCGCAGGCAGCGCCCATTTCGGTACAGCTATTCCGCTCTCAAATTAATTTGAGAGAGTCAGCTGTGTGTGACGTTACAGTGGTGCAACTGATGATTGTCCTCCCTCCACCTGAGGACGTAAATTTAATCACCAGTTTTTAGAAGTTTATTAAATAACTTATTATTTATATGTACACACATATCGCTCATTAGATAAAAAAAAACGGTCATTGAACTCAAAATTCCGACCAGCGCATTCGAAGATATAGAAGGTCGATGTTATGCAGAAAAACTTTCGATTGGCGTATCTGTTTGGTTTAAGATATGTATTTTATGCGGTGCGAGAGCCGGCAAACTATCCGTCTCTCCTAGTTTGCTGCCAAAACCATTGCATGCAGATTGTCAAATAAACTTTACGCTAACACCGACCCAAGAATCATAAATTAGAAGATTGCGACATTTTCGCTCCGTTATCTTTTTTGGTTTCGGTTTGACAGCTGCGTGTCGTCATACCCAAATATCAAGTCGAAAGGGAAAAGAAACAAAAATTCACATTCGCGTGCAAAAAAATATTTTAAATATAAAGGTTTTTTTAAAAAACGAAGTGTAGAGTGAAGAAGCAAATAAATGCTTCACGCAGGTGTGCGCGCGTTTGTTTACGATTTCGCCGCCATGTTGGTATTTTCATTACGCTTGCTACTAATGTTCAGTACGCTATGACGTAAAAATGTCACAGTCTTCTAATTTATCATTTTTGACACCGACCTAACTTTTTTATGGATATACATACATATGTACATACGTCATAGATAATATGGGACGAAACTCTCTCTCTATGGTACTGAAAGCGTCCCCTGAACTCTTGGTGTGAGTTGGCAACAAAACCGAATCAGGGAACAATGTTTTTTCATATTTTTTTCTAAAACATGAATTTGTGTGATATACTGTTTTCATGTTGATCTCATGAGTTTATGATTTTTTTTGCCGAAGTTATTTAATTTGCATACATATGCTGCGATAGTAATTTGGCACTACTTTAGATTAAAAATTTGGGAAATTTATTTTTCTTGTATTTATTTAAAATTATTTTTAAATTTAAGTTCATTCACTAACGAAACCACAAACCTAGCCATTTGCAACTTGTACTAAAATTTGGCGGTTTACTTAACCGCTTACTCAAAAAAATGTAATAATACTTTTTTTAAATGTATTCAATTTTAATAAAAAATAATTTTATTATTAACATTTTTGAACAAAACTTTCTTTATATGGCTTTTGTTAGTAAGTGAATTATATTCAATTTCAATTTGTTTTATTCTAGCATTACAGGCTATAAGAGATTAAATTAAAACAAAACAATTAAGTAAAGAGCATACTAAATAAAACAGTAGTAAGATATAACATTAAGGTTATTACGAATTAAGTTTTTGAGATACAAAGCTGGTTCATCTATTTTTAGAGAAATATTTATATAAGTTGCTTCAGTTTATTTTGCTTCTAAAGGTAGTAGGGATATACATAGTTGCAAATTGGAATCGAGTTGACGAACAGTCTTGTTGAGTTTTAAAAGTTAAATAAATCCACAAAAACAAGGAAGTCAAAATAACGATTCACTTTTTCATACAAATATGTATGTAGTTCGTTGTCTTCGTAGTCAGTGTCATTCATGTCAGTCTGAAAAGGAAAATACTGTTTCTATCTATTAGGTAATTAGAGATCTCACTCCAGTAATAAAGACTTCTTGTCAGATATGCGGTAAAATTTTGGTAACCCATAGACATATCGAGTAATGGGGTTAAATATGGGATTAACCTTTAAATTGAACTGGGAGCCAAGCTTGCTATAAGTACAAACATATAAATATATACATATACACACTATACATAAATAATTAGAAGTAATACTAATTGTCTGACAAGTTTTTGCCTGACGTGTATAGGAATAAATTGTGCAGATGTTCTCAAAGAGAACCATACATTTTTTCCCAGAATAAGTAAACATTTAATTAAAAAGAAATTTTCTTTAAATAAAAGAAAAATATAAATTGTTAAAATTGTCATTAAAAAGCCGGGTTATAGATAGTTTATGTGTGTCTACCCTGCACAAGCCATCTTGATTTGCTCTGGACACAGTGTGACTCATATTTAAGGGAGTTTAACTGCAATGGAATGGGCTCTACTCATTTTTTGGCATGAGCTCTCTGTCTTGTATATATTTTCATTGTTTTTAGAAGTTTGTAGAAGTTTAGATCAGTACAGCCGGGTTGGCGAGATGAAGTTTAGTTAAAAATATTACATATAAATTAGAGCGAATGAATACAGAAAATAGGCATACATATCACTCATTTCCTTCAAAACTCTCTTCATAAAAAAAAACATGAAAATTTAGTTAAGCATGCAAAAATTACCGTTCTTCTATGTTGTGTAAAAATTTTATATTTAAACCGATTACCAGTAAGCTCACTAGAAAAAAATATGTATTAATTTTTACTATGGGAGTATACGCCAATTCAAAACTTTAAGCCATTTTTCTCGGTTGTGGGTTTTTTAAGTTATGACACTATTGAAGTAAATAAGCGTTTTGTAATACATATATATAAATGTTCCTAGCTAGCACTACTACCTGTATAAATATTGCAGTTTTAATCCCGTTTTATGCTCATAGTTTAAGCACTTCATAGAAAAAACTATTGTTTTCAATAAGTTTGTTCATCTCAAACGTGATCCACTTAAGCATACTCGAAAAGTGTTTTTTATGATCACGATGCCAAGAAAATAATAACAATAAGCGTCTTATACTCTATTGCCATTAATATTTCTATGAGAGTATAACGCCCACTTACAATTATTATTCTATGAATTATTATTCACGAAGGCTCTGTTCACAACGTTAGTGAGGCCCAAACTGGAATATGGATCTGTTGTCTGGAACCCGCGCTATCAAGTTCATTCCGACAGAATAGAGTCAATTCAAAAAGTATTTCTGCTTTTTGCTTTAAGGAATTTTCGTTGGGATTCTCAGTACAACCTGCCGCCATATATAAGTCGTTTAAAACTCATTAATCTTCCTACACTTGCTAGTCGCAGAGAAATGCTAGGCATTGTATTTTTGGTCAAGTTACTGACAGGCTTGATCTCTAGCCCATCTCTTCTTAGCGAAATAAAACTAAACGTTCCCTCCAGAATTTTAAGACATTTCCGGCCTCTCTTTCTGAAGCCATGTAAAAGTAATTTTGAGTTAAATGAGCCACTCCGTCGTTTGTGTCAGGATTTTAACACTCACTCCGGTTCTTTTGATATTTCAGACTCACTTTTTTACATAAAAAAAACTATACTCAATCCTCTCAATAATTAATACATACATACATATACATATATTACTATTCGATCAGCTGATGAGCATTTGTTCTGTAGCTGAACAGTTTTAGATCTCGACACTTAACAAACCTCTGCCTTTCATGACTCGGCGCAACATATATGAAAAAAAATTTTTTTTTGTTTATATATCCGTGCGTCATGCGGATGCGCCCCTCGCGTCGGTCGGGCGGGTATGGAGGGACAAAACCGTTGGGATTATTATGATTATTTATAATGTTGATGGAAAATACACAACAACAAATCTTCTTAACGTTTTACTTAGACTAGGTAGAAAGAAGTAGTGGCCACTAAATCAGAGACAAGTGTGTTATAAATGAAAGTAAAGCTGTTGATGGTTAGAAATGAAACCAAAACTACTTGATGTTCAGGCTTCTTCTTTTTTATAATTTTCGTTAAATTGTTAAATTATAGCTTCAATAAATAAATTGAACAAATTTACTTCTTCAATACTTTCAAATAAAATTTTTTATCTGCTGAACACTTCAAAGCCAAATAAAAATCAATTGCCTTTCGAATCAACTGCCTTTCGAATTGACTGCCAAGAAATGTGTTGCCTCTCGTGTCTATCCATTCTTACCCCATGGGCAATGAGCGACATTTTCTCTCTTTGCTTACATGATATTCCGTTTAAACACTGCGTTAATGTTGTGCTGATCATGTTGCTGAGTTTTACCGGTGTTTTTCATCTAAAATCATAAATTAATTAATTAATTTTTCAAGTAAAATATGGTTCATTCACTAAGAAAAATCATAAACACACATTTTTAAAACTATTTACAACGTGTATCAGTTGGTGTATCATAAAAATTTAAGTTTTGTAAATAAACGATTTTTAGAATTTTTTGAAGATGCACTTTTTTTTCGTCATTCTATTTTTAGTCACAGAAAATTTTAGTTTCAAGTGTCTATAAGTCATTACTGATTTTTTTTATTAGCAGTTTCCTGGAAGGAAGTTTATATGGAAGTAGCCACTAGAAAATTGCACTTTGTTGTTATAAAATTGAATGAGATACATATCTGCATCCCCTAAAAATTTCTAAAAATTTTTTTTTAAAGTTCGAAATTTTGATGAATTATTTTTTAATTTTTTACAAAATTTAAAAAATCATTTGTTAGAAAATTAACGATGATTTATTTAAAAATAAATTTATGAAATTGGAGGATAAATAAATTGTCCAAAAGGTTCAATATGTATTTGTGCTTACTGGACTGAACATTGAGATATGAAAACTGTAAACAAAAATACACCAGCCTGGTTATCTATCTGGTTATAAAAAATGGTAGAGAAGAAAATTGTGCCAATCACAAGATCGTGCCATCCATTTACAACATAGACAACGGAGATGTCGGAGAGAAGAAATTGATAATGGCAAAACAAATGAAGTGGGATATGAGAAAGCAGTGAGTAAAAAGAAAATAAGAATTAATTAAGAAATTTTGCAATTTTGAATTTCATATATTGTATTATATAATACGGCAAGAAAGTGGTTTGTTTACAAACTGAAGTGACGCTACGTAAAAAGCTGATTCTTTCAAATTCGGGAAAACTAAAGTAGCGGTACCCTGAACGGCGTCATCTCTATTTCGCTACCTCGTGTCTGGCTTTGTAGTAGATTTTTTCAATTACGAATAACAATATAAACAGAAAAAATAAAAATATGCTGTGTACTTAACGCGTGAAGTGGTGGAGCTGATGGGTTCATGGCTGTAAGTTTATGGTATTGGCTTGGTTTTATTATGAGTTTCGCTTTTCTAATAGCGCTTTTTATTTGGACTTGGTACTCTTTGGTTGGGTCTATTGTTATTTTTTTGCAGATTGTTTCCTTTATGAACATCTCCGTTTTTCTCTTGTACTCTTCTTTGTTTATTTATACTGTTGTATTGTCTTTATCTGCTCTCGTTGTAATGATATAGTTTGTTTTTAGTTTGCGCTTTAAGTTCTCTATAACTCTTCTGCTGTTATCTGTATCTTGTTTTATTGTTTTAATGTCCTTCTCAATCATTTTCTTACACATGTGTTTTGCATGGTCCTGCTCGTCATTTAGTAGAAGTGAAATGGCCATTTCGACGTCCACGATGGTTTGTTCGATTTCCTTCTTTTTATTGTAGTTGGGTATGCTAAATTTTAGACCTTTCTCTAATAGTGCAGCTTTTACTTTGCTAATAGTTACTTCTGTAAAATTAACAAATCTATCGTGGAATTTTGGCTTCATTTCATGTTGCTTGACCTCTTCTTCTTTCCTCCTTACGAGGTAACAGAGTTTTTTCGTTAAAGTCTTGTATTTTTTCTCCGTTAGTTTATTGTTGTGGCTTTTTATTCTGTCAAAGTTGTTCATAAGAATGTTGATTGGAATGCGCTCTGCTAGCTGCAAATGTATTGATAATAATTCTGTGTTTGTCCTTTTCTGCTTTCTTGATAGTTCTCCTGCTTGCTATTGTGTTCGTCTTTGTTTTGATTTGAGCAAATTTCGGTGTGACATTCAGTGTTAAACATTGTTTTTGGAACCAAATGTTTGCTTTCGTGTTGTGCATTTTGAGTTGTCGTCGTGCGTATATTGTTAAGAGTATGTCCGTTCTGACGTTGTAAGACTGACTGGCATTGATTATATTATGATCTTTTGTTGTTGTTGCTTCCGACAGGGTGTGAAATGATTGGTTTTGGAACGAATTTTCGTCATCCCTTGTCAAGTTTGGTTTTAAGACAAATCGGTTTCGGCGTTGTGCCATCTCCAGTGTAATTTTTCGTTCTCGTTAATTTAATTTTTTCGCAGAAAGGCTCAAAGATAAATTGCATCAAGTTTTAACGAGCAGCTCGCAATTGTCCAGTAATCGCGAGACATCCAATTTAACAGAAGGCTTGGTAAAAGAAATTGATAGTTTCTGTTATGAGGCAATAAATACTTTGTCTTTGTCTTACAGAGAGCATTTAACTTTTTGTCAACAATCCAACCAACAAGTGTTGAGGCGCTGCAGTGCTTCTACACTGCATGTTTTATATGCAACAAATTTAGGTACAGGTTGGAGATTAACACACTTAAGGCTTTCATTTCTTAAATATTGCATTTTGTTCAAAATAAAGAATAATGGGTGATGTATTTAATATTTACTTTTTATACTAAATGGTAATATATTAATATTTAATATTGGTCCAAACAGTGATTAAAAATTATTTTACTTTATATAGGTGCACTTGCTTCTTTACCAAATATGTAAATTTGTACGGACGTCTTACGTTTTTTGACAAATTAAAAATTACGAATCAAAACCATGAAATTCGGTATCCCGGGATTTGGTTTTCAGATTTTGAAAATCCCGGGATCAATAAAATGCCAAAAATTGACACCCCTATGTCTGAGCATCGCGAATACTTTCACGAGATGGACGACAAAAAATTTGTGTTGGTATTTATTGATATATAGAAAATATTATCCCGGCGGTTATGAAAAAATAATAGAAAAGTTTAAATAAAAATACCCAAACGGTCTTGAATTGAATTGAATTATGCTGCGCCAATTTGGTCACCTGGGACTAGCAGGACCAAGTGGACGAAACTACAACCTTGACAGAACGCCGCACTCCGGACGGCAACTGAATGTCTCCTGATGTTAACTGAGGAGCACCTCAACCACGAGGCTAGTGGCTCCCAGTCCGATAGCACATTTGATGCTCTCAAAGCAATTTCTGCTGGTCATGAGCATGATATAATTTTGGTAACGCTATTGGTTGTGCGAAAAGTTTCATCAAGCTTTTGGAAATAGTTAAGTAAAAACTGCATTTGTGTCTACAGTAAAATCCCTAAATGTATTAGTATTTTCGCCAAAAAAACCCTCGCAAAATTTAGGGTACTACAATTTTTTGCCAGCCTAGTTTTTTGTAATACAGAATAGCTTGCAAAACAAGTGTTCTGTTTATGTTGAAAGCCTTTTATTTTTTTCGATCTACATACATAAGTATGTATGTTATATTTTGCAGAGCGCATATTTTGTCATTAAGCATCTAACTGAAATTGGAGAGCGTGGATAGTGTGAAAACTATTTTCACTTGTGTAAATATGTATAAGCGACGTACACATTATAAACTGTAATTCTCATCAAACTTAGATCAACCACAATTTAACTCTGAAGCTACTATATACATACATATGTATGTTTATTTTTTTTTCTAGAGGTGGTACAAAGCATTGAAAGCCGAAGTTTGGGACTTGCCTTTCGGCTCAACGCACTGAAAACCCACCCATGCTCCGTTTCCCTCGCTCCGTGGAACTACCGTTAGGTATTACCTCGCGGAGGGGAGCGGCCTATTGCCTTTCTATGAATTTCTGTGCAGTTGTTCAGCGTGATGCAGTTTAGTAAGAATTTAGTATCTATTAGGTTTTCGACAGAGAGTGGTTTCCCCACCCTCATAACCAAGTCATTTCTCCCGGTTCCAAACCGCGGACAGACGAAAAAACAATGTTCGGCGTCTTCAACAATTTGATTTGCACAGGAGGTGCAGTAAGGGTCATCTTCGTGTTTAAACCTATGCAAAGAAGACTTGAAACAACCATGGGCCGTAATAATTTGGGTTAGGTGGAAGTAAACTTCGCCATGTCGCCTAACTAGCCATTTCTCTAAACTGGGAATCAACCAGGTCCAGCGTCCCTTATCTGCTGCACTTCACCGCATCTGCCAACTCTGCAAGCAACTCTGCCTCACCGCTTCACGTCTTACCTTATTTGTCGAGGGTGCCACAACCTCTTTCGCCAGGATCTCTATTGGACAAAGCCCGGCCACTACCAGCGCTGCTTCTTCCGACGTTGTTCTGAACGCACTACACACCCTGATCGCGCAGAGACGATATAATGATCTTATCTCTCGTGCGTACGAAGTCTTTTCGAGCGCAGCCGACCAAATTGGTGCACCGTACAGAAGTACAGACCGTATCACGCTTGCATATAGCTTTCTGCTTTGTTGCCTAGGACCTCCTTTATTCACCATAAGCCGTGAAAGCGCCGCTGCAACTTTTTCTGCTTTCTCAACTTCATATTCTAAATGAGGCTTGAATGTCAACCTAGCGTCGCACGTTATGCCTTAATATTTGAGGACAGGTTTCGAGATGATTTCATGTACCCCAACTTTTATTTTAATGACTTCACGAGCTTTTTTGCTACTACATCATACATTATATTCCAGAGTAGTGGACCCAGAACAGATCCTTGTGATACTCCTCCGGAAATGTTGCATTGTTTGGTGCCTTCGTCTGTTTCATAAGTAAGTACTCTATCTTCTAGGTAGTTACTTAATATTTTCCGTAGATATATCGGTACTTGAAATTTAATTAAACGTATTTTTAACGTCCAGCGTGATTACCAGACAATATTCTTTTGATCTACCTTTCCACTGATTGCTTCTTCTGCTATTTTCTTCACCAGCATATCTGCATCTACAGTTTAACGCCCTTTTATAAATCCAAACTGCGCTTCTGCGAGGTTTCCACCTTTCTCAATTTCATTTATCAAGCCTGTTGCTTATAATTCGCTCCAGCAATTTACCGGCTGTGTCCAGCATGCAAATTGGACGATACGCTGAAGGGTACCCTGGAGGTTTCCCAGTTTTCGGTAGGAGAACCAATCGCTGGCGCTTCCATATTGGAGGAAATATACCATCTTTTAGACATTCAATATCTGTTCGCTATTACTCTTTATAATAAGCACATCTGGGCGCACCTTTATATTATTCTTTGATTTAGGCAACACAGTTTTCCATTTAGGTTCCTTTTGAGCATCTGATGGTTTAAGGGGGCCAACATCTTTGTTTGTTTGCCCCTATAGGTGCCGCTGCTTCGTTTTTTTTGCAAGGTTTTTTGCTACTCTCTCCATTTGTTGTCTTGCCCGTGGTGGCTTCGGGGTTGTTTGCGAGGCTACTTTTATCATTTCTACTGGGGCATTTACTGTTACCTTGTCGTATAAAAACGACAGCTCTGAAATAATGTCACGCATGTGTTGGTTGACTGACCTTCTTTTGCCATCATCCATCATAACGTTAAGCTCACGTATTTTTACTCCTATCGTGAGCCATGCAGTGCATTTCAATCTCATGGGGGCATGTTCGATGCTTGGAAAAGACGACAGGAGCCTCGGTGGCGAGTACAACAGCCTAGGACACTTCGCAATTCGGTTTGATATACCCCCACCTGGCGGATTATTCTCCGGTAAGGCAATGCCTACTGCCTCTGAGATGTTTCGCCCGGCTGGGGGCGACCTAGTAACACTTATATTTTTATTTTTATTGTTGTTATTATTGTTTTATATTATTTATTTATATGTTTTGTTTATAGTTTTAATTTAATTTAATTTTTATTATTATTATTATTTAAATTTTTTTTTTTGTATTAGTTTTTATTTCGATTATTATTATGATATGTTATGATTTTATTCGGTTTTATGTATTTGGTTATTATTTTCGATATTTATGACCTACCCTAGTGATCTACTACCTTACTAGTATCACTACACTACACTACTACAGTGCTTTCGCAACTGTAGGGTTTGTGACTACGCTAACAGCTATTCCTGCTTTGGGAGATAAGCTCAGTTGTATTTGACAATTAGTCTAAACAAGTTAACTTCTTACCTGTCTCGTTCGTTTTATATTTTCCTCAATAAGTAAAAAATTTTCGCGCGAATTTTCCAAAAAAGAAGAAGAAAGAAAGAAAACTAATGTTTTTCCGTGGAAAACCAGTATCACTGACACAAGGATAGCCTTTCACTTTTGGGGTATGTTGTGTGGTGAAGCCCCACTTTACACTTCCTTTTTCTATTGTAATTTCGGATTTATTTTTCTGAACTTCTAGAGCATGTATGTGTTTGAGTATGTAGCATATATCGCCGCCGTTTGCCCTCAGTACACGTTCTTCCTGCAGGCAAATACTAAACAGATCTATCTATTGGAATGTAATATAAGCCGGATTTAAAAATAAAACAAATTAAATGTTTGTATTACTTACATAAATACTTATATACGAGTATATTCGTAATTATTATCCAAGCCTGATGATACATACATAGATACCAGAGAACGGCATTGAGTGCGCTCGAGTGTAAATATTCATCATCCCTAAAATTTGATACAAGCAAGCACAGCCGTCTGCTGCTGTGCGCTCATTCATGCTCACTCATAAACATAAGGCTGACATGTGCGGGATATATCATTACATTTTCGAGTGTGGTAGTTCACATGATTGGCAGTGCATGTGAAGGCGCAAACTTGCGCATGTACACACTCGAGTGCACTCGGGCATCTACTAATGGCGATTTCTTTTCTACAAAAAATGTTGCCCCGCTCTTGTGTGTACGTGCGCAGAGGGCAATGTTAAGGCAACATTTTCTGTAGAAAAGAAAACGCCATAAGTATTTATCCTATTATTTACAGATAAAAGAAACGACTTAGTTAATTTTAATTAATATGTATTGTATACATTTATGTATTTAACAAAAACATTTCATGAGATCCAACATGTAGGGTTAGTATTTAAAAAAATTTTAAATAGTAGGAGTTAAATTTAAAATAAAAATAAAAATTTCATAAGACTTAATTTAATTTCAAAGTTCTTAATCTGCTAGATATAAAATTAAAGTTATAGGAACAAAAATCACATTTCAAAAACTCTCTTACACTATGTAGACTTAGGTCATAAAAATGCCAAATACTAAACAATGAATGCAAGTTTGAAGTTGTTTATGACCGTAAGTGTATGTATGGATAAATACAATATCTGCAGTATCTGCCATCTCACGTAAAAAAAAACAATTCAAAAAATATGATAGAAAACACACTTGAGATCGCTAATCAACTACTGCTTGCAAAGAAAAATATTGTTACGGGTAAGGGTGCGTTTATGTTGGAGCTGCGATAAGAGCGAAGATAATAGCTGCGATAATAGCAGAGAAAATAGTAAATGAGCATCGCGTATATGTGTTCATGTTGGAGCATAGCTAAGAACAAAGACTAACGATAAGAGCATAGAAAATCGTTGAACACATTTTCTTCGCTCTAGTCGCTTTGATCAACATGAACACGTAGAAGCTAATAAGTGAAATTTTTGCAAAGCCTGCTATATGGAACCAAAAAAGATGCAAACCACCACAATTCAAAAATATTTTTTTGCTTTATTAATTTAAAAAAAAAATTATATTGTTCATGTTTTATTGTAATACTCCAGCATGTTGTACGCGAGTGAAAAGTTATACACCCCTATGCTGGAATCCGTCGTACGTTCGATTACGCTACAAATCGTAAAATTGGTATGCTCAAATCCGCTTTTCGTAATCGTAAATTCGAAATTCGTAGACTGTTTTCGCTATTCGTAAAAGCGGTATGCCAGAATCCCTCGGAGCTGTCAATTGCTGAATTTTTGTACGAACAGCCACTGGTGTCGGAGCGAAATAAATTTTAGAAAAATAAACGTTTATAAACCCAAAAATAAGCAAATATGCATGTATGTATGTATATACATGTGTACATTTGTATTTATGTACATAGGTAATATAAACTATGCAAGAAAAACTAGAATTATTACGTGTGTATGTATATATTTGTGTAGATCACAAACAAATCGTACGCAGTACGTTTCTTGTATGAATGCTTCTTTGTTGAGGCGAAAACTTGTCACAAATCTTTAAACCATTAAACAATAATATATCTGAGCATTGAATTCGACAATATTACACACTTCATAATTTAAGAAATTTGTATTTAGATCATCTCTTAAGAATGTACATACATTCGAAGCATATTTATGCAATTCTGGATTAAATGAACGAAAACTTCTTATCAAATGGCTTATAAATGTTGATATTAAACATCATTCTTTACTTGCAATATTATCGGTATATGTATATTTCTGCCAATATGCCTAATTACGAACTTCGAAATTCCTGTTTTTTGTTGGCAACGCGGTTGATAGTTACGATCGGATTTCAGCATACCAAATTTCGAACTTTCGGAACGGAGCTACGAATTCGTAACTACGAACATTCCGATTACAGCATAGGTCTGCTATGACAATTGTACCATTTTTTCCTAACTTTTCTTCAATTTTAAATAAAACACAATCAAACGCTTCACTATTAATTCGCATATACTCCGAAAATTTGACAAATTATAAAACACGTCAAAAATCTGCCATTCCTCAATAATTGGGTTGGCAGAAAATTTGCGGCCTTCCTGTGTACTTTTAAATAAACTTTCTTCATCGGAATCGGACAGTTTTTTTGCTTTTATTCACCTTCAAACTAAAACCGCACTGATATCAACTCTTTTATCCCAGCTCCAACATAAACACTACATCAAAGCGTAGATTTTTCGCTATGCTCTAGTCATTGCTATCTTCGCTATCTTCGCTCTTATCGCAGCTCCAACATAAACGCACCCTAACCCGAGTGGCTCGCAAACAACACTCGAGTGTCGCGAGCGTTTGTCGCCGGCGAGTGTGTTACATACATGCAACTTTGTATGCTGACGCAAATTTGTCCGACGGATAATGTAGCGAGCATGTATGCATCGTCATGATCGTTTTGATCTATGAGCAAACAGACAAGCGACGGTTTGTACACGAAAACAACAAAGCATGCAAAATACGGCTACATGCGCGAGTATACACACAATTTCTGCACTCGTTGCAGTTCTCTGATAGATACGTACATAGATACGTAAAAAGTAACAGTCCCCACCGACTAAAATTTCCAAAAGACACGTGCACACCTAGGCCAGTGGACAGGAAAAGCTTTTGCCATTTGCATTTATGTATACATATGATATATTCAGAGTCTTGCTGAAAAAGTATATACAACATACTTATGTAGAAGCCAGCAAGTTTTATGAAAACCAAATCAATGTCCCAAATGCAGATTATACTAAACAGTGGAATCACGATAAGACAAAAATCGCTGGATTTTGTGACGTGTATGACAAATGGCAACAAAATTTAAGTAAACCATTATTTATAATTAACATCTGTCGAAAAAGTTCATACATTTTTGTCATTCGTAATTGAGGGAAATAAAGTAAATGAATTGTTTTAACGAGCAGAGAGATTTGAAGATATCTACTTTTAACCTACGTGAGATATGTATGTAGTTAGCATGTAGAAGATTGATACTTTGGGCGTATGTCGCTAATGAATCGAAGATATACATATGTATGTGTATTAATACATATAATATAACATACCAGCTGGCAACATACGGAGGCTTCGCCACGCGCTTTCTGTTTATGTATGTATATGTATAAATAGCATCTGAAAAACAAACATATCTAACAGTGTGGATCAAAGTGATGATATCGCCTTGCATCGGTTTATCAACGAAGTCAACAGCACAGCTCTCTGCGCATAGCCGAACGAAGTAGTAACTCTGCAGAAAAAATTACTAGTTTAGCACTAGCGTAGAGACAGACCTTTTGACGGCAGTACTAGTTCTAGCTAAATACCCAAGCAATGGTTCAACTGTCTACTTTTACATGGCGATGTCATTGGCGGTGGCAATTATCGCCCACTGCATTACACTGCAACTTATTTTTACCTGGTTCAGCTTTGGACAGTCCTAAGGTAGTTCTGCCTTGGGTAGTTCTAAGGTAGTAGTAGTCTCTTAATGGTGGAAACCTGTTAAATAATTAAACATAAATGCTTCATATGCACCTAATTCAACTCAGTATAAAACTGCGAGACCACTTACATAAATCTGGCGATTCTCTGGCAATATTTTGTCCTCAATTTCTTTTAGACTATCTTCAGTTTTTATCGAGAAAAGTTCTGCAATTGGTGCCCCCAAAGACTCTTGACGAATCAGTTTTTGAGTAACAATTTTTTGTTCCGCCAGAGCTGCCATAATGGCTTTATTATGGGCAAACTGAGTTTCTGAAATAAATAGATAAGGCACAACTAGTGGTTTTATAATGCATTACGGGGATATATAGTGCTTCTTCCGTTCCATTTGATCCAATTTACTGGTGATGAAGGTTTTTAATTTCGCGAGGTCTTCTGTAATGAGACAACCATGTACATATGTATATACGTATGTATGTGTGTATGAGATATCTGCACAAACCTTTTAATTCGGTAACTCTGTCGTTTAAGCTATCACAATTAGAGGACGAATCCCTTCGATCTGTAATAAAGATTTGTATACACATTGTTTATTAATAACATAAATAAAGAAGTTTGTGGCATATACTTACATTGCGATCGAATGTTCTCGCCCACACTTAGTTTCATTTTTTTAAACGACATGCTTGATATGTCTATGTATGTGAACAATAATAATGTTAATGTGAATTTATTGTTATTATTTATTATTAAAAAGTTATTACAAACAACCATGTAATATTGGAATCATAAGTAAGCGGCCTTTATAAGGTAAACCCAACAATTTACATTGTATTTGGTCTACGGAAAACGATATTTCTTCTTCTAATGGAATTAAATCAACTAAACATATTCCTAACGTTGTTGAGTCTACAGGTTCGGTGAAAAAACTTCCTGAATTGCCAAATTTCTTTCCTGCGAATAAACCACCATTATCATTTTTAAAACCTTGAATTTCTATAGGAGTATATGGCTTTATTACACAATAATTGTCAGGAGTCTTCGAAGTAAATACACAATTATCACGAAAGTACTTTAACTTCCCATTTTTAAGTAGTTTCAAACCAATGTTTACAGGCTGCCTCATTAAATCCTCGAGCTGTTTTCTATTATAAACTTGTTGTAACACATGTGTCGGACTCTTTACATACTTCTTAAGGGTCTGCAAATAGTTTTCAAAATTATAAGCAGATGAACCATATATAATTCCTATAGCTTTAATATTTTCTGCTAAATGAAGTAGGTGATGGACATTATACGTCACACTTGTTTCTCCAAATATTAGGGGAAAGTTTTCAACAAATAAAGACAACATATTTTGGGCTATATTAATTTTATCATTTAAAATTCTTAACAAAAATTTGCGCGTTACTCCCAAGTCAATGAGGTGCATACTGTCTATGTTCACTTGGCTAACAATTGTTCTCCTATTGCTTCTAATGGCGTCTTTTTGTTCCTATATTTTGGTAAATGATGATTTTTATATTTCCTATCGGCAAATTCATCATCCGTTACTAATTCCCCGCTTTCTACACTATATACCAGAGTATTTTGAATTTTGTGCACCCAAGACATCGCACAGCCATTTGCCGATACGTGACTTGGAATGCCACAAACAAACGCTTTGGCGGGGGCATCGCACACAATACAACGAATCTCAACGTTTCTGTGCTTTCCCGAAAATTCTACACCATTTTCTTGAATATCTTTCAATTCGCTTACAAATGAGGATAAATATGTTTCAAGACAATCCGGCTTCCTTGTACCCAAGTAAATTCCTACAGGAAAAACTGAAATGCCTTCAACATTAACTATTTTTAGCAATATTGGCCACAGCTGAGTGCGTGAACTTCTAAATAAGGGTAAGCCATCAATATTAATATTTATTAAAATCGAATTGTGATTTGCTAAAATGTTTGCTACTTTCTTTAATTGGTTTCTTACACCTATATGGCAATAGAAGCCCGGCGAAACATTTTGTATCACTATCCGCTGCCTATGCTTAGCAATCAGTGTATCAGCACTTTGCGGCACATCCAAGTTTACGCTACGTAAAAGTTGTAACAACTCCTCAAAACCTGCACGCGGGGGTCTATTTTTTATATACCACTTAGTTAATTTTTCTTTAAAACTTGGTTCTTCAATATTATCGTTCGTTTTATTAACTTCACTTGCCTGCACTGTTTCCTCTTTATAAACTTCTGGCTGCCCTTCATCATTTGTTTCACTTAAACTATTTAAGTAAATTCCCTTTTGTTTTTTTATTAACCTTTTTAAGTGCCGCTTACTCATTATTTATTTTATTTACTTGAATATTCACTTAAATTTAGCTTTACTCACAAATAAATTCCAAACTACAAAATTTCGTGCACCACACAATTATTTGCTTTTCGTTTTATTTGCGGAGATGAGTTGTAACAGCTGATTGTTAAGATGAGCGACTATCGATAATAATCAGTAGCGCAGGCAACAAAAGAAGCAAACAGCTTGTTTCAACCGTCTCGCTCTGCATTCCTTTTGGTGTAGTTCGGAGACAGTCACGAAATGGATTGTTCAGAAATATCGCTGTGAGAGACTGTCTCTATATTTCGCTGCAGGGAAGGAAGAACAACTACACATCTTCCCACTACTGCACTGATTTTACATTTGGTTGTAGCAATGCTGTACTTAGTGTAAAATTTCTTAAAACTTTACACTTAAATATTTCAGAAATTAATAGGCAAATTTTTAATTTAAGTAGCTATCATTGTAGTGCTAACTGCAAGCATTAATTTAAAAAAAGTTGCATCCCAATCCGTTCAGTACTGCCCGAGATTAGCTCTTTCCAAAATTTTAGACTTTGTTTTATAATATGTATAGATTTGTAAAACCATTATCTTTGCTTAAATTTTGATCATATATACATATGTATATGTATTTAAAAAAACTCGCCTATGTAGTCCGATTTTGTTACAGGCTTTCATTTAACATGCAGCGTTGTCTATGCGCTTGGCATAATTGGCAAAAAAAAAAACAAAGCTCTGAAGAGTAAGCTTAATTGTGGCTAACCGCCGATAATTTTAACCAGCGATGGTGCAAACGGCCCTAAGTAAATTAGGGGCCGGTTTCTAATATACTCAGCGGCCCTAAGTATACTTTAGGCCTTAATATCATGAGGCAGGGCTTCGTAAAAAGAATTCTTAATTGAAAATCGTGCTAACTTTTAATTTGTTACTGTTATTTGGATAACGAATTATCGAGATTTCACATATATATGTGTGTACATATGTATGTGCATACTCGTACAAACCAACTTTTGAAGCGTATTTTATTTTCTCAGGTGATGTTACGCATACATACATATATGTACATAAAAATATATGCACGCCCACACGCCTAAACATACATACTCAGATAAATAGCACAGTATTCGATATACATACATACATAATTACGAACATCCTTGTATTACATAAATATTTACTACATATGTACATATGTACATACATGTTTGGAGTAATTTCATAAAATACTTTCAAACAATCAATGGTTACACATTTCTTTGCAATTAACATTAAATCTGCAGTATTTTCAGCTAAAGTAAGTTTATTATATACATATATATGCACATATGTACATGAGTATGTATTTAGGATTACATTAATATCCCGGAAAAATAATCATGTAATCAATTAACCCATCGCAGTTTTGATGGATTGTCGTATTAAAAAGGCCGAATAGAACTCAAAATTAAAATCAATGGCGAGTCTTGGAATAAATACTATGACTGTATTGTCGGATTTGTATATTAGCACGTTGGTGTTAGTGTAGAGCAAATAAGTACATACACGCCATTCTACATTTAAACTATGTACATACAAATGCTGTGATTGCTATATGCGGATTTTTCTACTTTTTCAAAGAAACTATAATTCAAAGAAAAAAACACGCGAAGAAATGTGCCAAAAATGTAAAGAAGTGAACTCGTAACGGGGAAATTTTTTCAATAAACAAAGTTGATTAAATAAGAACTGAGAAACTAATATTGAAAGTTCTTAACAAAAAACAATATATTCATGCATAAAAAACTAAAGTAAAATTGTGAAACTTGTTGAAAACATGTGAAAAAGCTGAAAATTAAACGTTATCCATATAATAAATTAAATAGATTAAAATAAGGCTATAGTTCAAATATATCTAAACATATTGAAACAAAACAACACAAATGTACAAGTAAAACAAGCAAAAAAACCAAATCCGAAACCCAAAAATCGATAACATAGAATATTTGACACACATAACTATAAATAAATAATAAAAAAACAGCAAAAATATGGATAAACATGTGCTCGCACACTTAGCTCAAGGCAATGCAAATAAATATCTATACGTTTGTAAATTAATTAAAATAGCCTTTCTCACATTCTACATTTAAGTTTCTTAAGACTGAATTTATACAGTCCACCAAAGCGGTACAAATGATACAAACGATAAAATTCTTGAATCAGTCCTGTACTAACTCCACTAAAACGACATGAGGTATGAATTACGTATGGTTACAAAAACACTATTTTTTTTGTTTTTTCAAACCAAAGAAATATCAAGTACACTATTCCAGTCGGGATCCCTTCTAAGTACATACATACGTACATACATACATATATTTATATGGTATTGGTATATAGATATGTTGGTACAGACACGCCCATGTGAGTTCTTGCATTTTAAATAAAAAATAAAAAAAAAATAAAAAAAACTAGCCATGGCAAGTAAAAGAAGTATAAAATACATATGTATGTATGTGAGAACACATATACGATATACTATATCCATATATATGTAGATATATTTTTAATTTAAGCATTGATCTAATACAAAGACGTTCCCCGTACCTCATTAGTTCATTAGTATCGCACACCAATCTCTAACGATAGCGATTGAAAATGAAACATAAAATATGAGCTTTGTAAACACAATAGAAATATTTTAGCTTAAAGCGAAACCCTATTTCGAAATATATTTATAATAAGTAAAAACAAATATTTACCTTTGTAAATCTCTCCAATCAATCTACGTTGAAACTTAATGATTTTTTTTCATTAATTCAGAAAAGGTCTCGAATTGTTTCGGATCGGTCTCGGACTATTGCTCCCCCTTTTCGTTAGCTCAGGTCTTCAGTTTCTATTATATCTCTCTTGAATTTAGAATGTGTAAGCGACGTGGTCTATCGGCTTACCTTTAAGCCTTATGAACGCCCCATAACAAAGCCATAAGCGTAAATTAAAATCAGACGAATATAATTTTTATGTCGCACATTTACAAAAAAACTCCATATAAATGCATGAACGCATAAGAGTTCATCACGCAGTCCATGGAATAACTAGGGTCCGGTCGTAGCTAAAAAAGCATCATTAGCAGAGAAAATCCTAAAAATAGCAACTATATAATTTTAGTAGCTCCATTATCACAAATAAAATGATAACATAAAAAATTCAGAGACTCACAAAGTTTACAATTTGCCTTACCTGATTTAGCGTTTGTAATTCTTTCTGTTTGAAATAAAAAAAAATTGCTTAAAATAGTTAAATTTTTCATTAGAATTCTAATGTTGAGTTATATTATTGCTCAAGTATAAACATTGCAAAATAAACGAAATTAACATATCGATTTTATGTTTTTTAGTTGACTAATAAATTTAAATTCTACATAAGGAGCTAGTTACAATTAAACGATCGAATAAGAATATGAAGTACGCTCTTTGTAGAGAATCGTTTAGTTCTTGGCAGTTTCTCCAATAATTTTCTAATAGTACGAGTATATAAACAAATATATTAAAAGGCGCAATATTTGCTGTGCTATTGAAAAATTTCCAGCAAGTTACGTGTCAGTCTTGTCTAAATCAACTGTCTCCCAATTACTAGACTTTCCCTCTACCTGCTACAGCTTCGAACCTTCATTTTATACGACACTTGAGTTCTAGTAAGCCTTAATTTCGCATATTCATTCCTCGAGGGAATTTTTATGATAAACCCTTTTTGCAAAGAGTTTGTTAGTACGTTGGAAACTTGTAATTAGCAAAGAAAATTTCTGTGTTTCAAGAGAATATAAACAATTTTAGTTCAGCTATAGTAGTTTAATAACTTTAGAGATTAGTGGGCGATACAGCTTTATAACTAAATTAAATCAGCTTAATAAACAGTGATTAAGTGCGCCGTTCTTTGAATGGCTTTAAATTCTGGATACAATTTGTAACAAGTAAGTATGTACAAAATTGTACAAGTACATAGTATTAAGAGGAATGTTAGCTGCCTTTTAATTATATACACAAAAACAAGAGTTTGCTGGTGTAATATGCTTTGTCGATAAACTTCCACGAATAAAGAAGAAACTGTTAATAAATAATTCGTAATATTATCTCGACAGACCGGTTCCATGTCGATTTTTTATAAAGAAAATACTGCTCGGAAAATATACGTACATATATGTGTAAAGCGAAAACGTCGGATGCAGTGCATAATTAATGGAAATTGCAATTGATTGCAAATACTCGTATGACAACTCACGCACAGCTACTAAACGGAACCAACATATGTACATTTATTGCAGAATACCTTAGAAACATATGTATACAAACGTAAATTATTTATATTCCTTTAAGCATACGAAAATTGTTATAAATTTGTGTTGCGAAATGCTATATCTAAGTACTATAGAGAAGATTATATGTTACAAGAAATATCTACTTGTGCACACACCGGATGTACAATGAATTAAAAAAAAGCATATAAACTTAAAGGTTCAAATTTAAATAAATACATACATAAATATATAAATTGTTAATAAACAAACACCTACATACGTATACGCATAAAATAATAGCACAAAATGCACTTACGAGTACGCAACAAGTTCAGCAGCATGTATGTTATTTTATTGTGATAAATTCAAATGTTGAAATGGTGGTAAAACTAAAATAGCGTTAGTAAGTACATACAGACATTCGTCTACAAACACTTAAACGTTACTAAACTTATATATAGCTAATAAGTATGGTACTATTAAATAGAGAAATGACACGAAACCACCACAAACATTATTTCCATTATCAAAAAAAAAAAAAACGTAGCGAGGTCTCCCCAAATTTTGTAAAATTTCTTTAGTTTTGATGGGAGAAATACACAATATAAAAATACAGAAACCCATCCAAAGAAATGAAAACGTAATTGATTCTTATACGTAAGTATGTACATGCATGCATGCATACATATATGTATGTTACTATGTTCATAATTAAAATATGTATATAATGAATTTCATTGCGGCGCTTTTAAATTATACCCTTATTATGAATTGAGACTAGCTAGAGACTAGTAACCGCTAGGCAACTATACTAGAATTTCCATTACACAAGGCAAGCCGCTACTGGCTATCGGCTACTGAAAGTATGTAAATGTTTGCTTTTTAAAAATATCTTTTTATTTTTCCACTTTTTTTCTAAATGTACTTGTCAAAAAATTATAATCAGCGATGTTGTCTGAGCTTTTGTGTATACTGAGATCAATCGCCATACATAATACGAAGAACGGTTTTAGTAGCCGTGGCTAGTAGACCGGCAACTACATATGTATGTATACACTAGTCTCCATACATAATAGGGGCATTAGTTCCACCCAAATGAAAAGTTGGAGAAATTTGAAACCTAACATTATTTTCTAATTAGGCATTCTTCTCAGTGTCGTCGTGATGTACTCGGAGTTTTCTACAATTCCCCTTTGTCTCTTTTTATACGGTTTTCTTTTTTAACGCGGATTTTTGAACACGCATTGTTCCGCAATTCCCCGTTGTTTTTTTAAAGCGGTTTTACTTTTTTAAGCCGGTTCGCAATTCATTCTAATTTTGTTGGGTTTTTTATTTTTAACGCGTTTTGCAAGTGGCAATGATGAACGTTTCGCGACATTTCGTCGAAATTTTAAAAATATTTTGGAGTGCTACCAGGATTTATATAAACACATGCTGAAAGAAAAACCTCAGCGCTTATTAACAGATTATTTTAAGAACTGAAATATCGATTTATTCGTCGTTTAATATAATTTAAGTTATAGGTGATCTTAATATTAACAAGTAAGGAAAGCTAAATTCGGGCGAAACCGAATTTTATATACCCTCGCGATGTATTTTTGTATGGGCGGTGTCCATAATTTCATAAAAACCCCGTTTCTTTGTTTAAAATCGCTGCTAGTATTAAACTTTACTCAATTTCTTCAAACAAATACTAAAAAACGAAGTTTTTTGAATTTTTCAAAATTTCCGGTATATGCAAGTTGGGCGTGGTCCGATTTAAAAAATTATTGACGGTGATAATAGTGATATCAAGGACAATATGTTCACCAAATTTTTGGCAATACTTTACATCGTTATTGAGATACCTATAGACGTTTTTTTATAAGCGGGCATGGTAACGACCATTTTTCCAAATTTCATAAAAATCAAGTTTCTTAATTAACTATCTATCTAACTATCAAATTTTAATTAATATGTTCCAATAGATAAAGAAAAAACGAAAGTTTCTTAGATCAAAATCGCTCAAAATACAGAATTTACTCAATTCGTTTTAATAGATACCGAAAAAATGAAGTTTTTGCATTTTCCAAAACTTCCGTTTTATGGGAGGTGGGCGTGGTTATGATCTGAATTAAAAACTTTTCTACGGTAATAATAGCGATATCAAGGCCAATATGTCCACCAAATTTTGTGACGCTAACTAATACTGTTATTGAGATACAGAAAATTTGTCATAACTAGGCCATTTTTCAAAATTTTATAAGTTTCATTCAATTTGCATTAATGGATACCGAAAAAACGGGATTTATGCATTTTTTAAAAACATCCGTTATATGGGAGGTGGGCGTGGTTATTGACCGATCTTGACCATTTTCAATACCAACCTACCCTGTCCAAAGAGCAATCTATGTACCAAATTTCATTGAGATATCTCAATTTTTACTCACTGCACGGACGGACGGACGGACGGACAGACAGACATCGCTAAATCGACTTCTCTTTTCATTCTGAGCATTTTGGTATATATATGTCTATATCTTGATTCCGTTATGCTGTTACAAGCAACCGTTATGTGAACAAAGTTTTAATACCCAAGTACGCTCGGGTATAAAAATTATTAAAGCATAGCGATTATGTACATACATATGTATGTAATAAATTTGTTTACTTCCACAAATTTGGGTTTCGGGTGGAAACTTGTTTATTTTAACGCGGAATTTTGTTTTGCATGGATTTTTCGCAAAATAGGAATGAATAAACAAATTTGAACTGAAATGTTGTTATTTTTACGCGGTTTTTTTTACGCGAAGAAATTTCTGTGCCAGTGAACCGCGTTAAAAAGAGATCGACTGTACTCAGATGTACTGATTTTATAAACCTCATACTGAATATTAAATATTTTAATTCCTTAGTAAATAAAATTCGGATTAAATCATTGGCATTTTTTATTTTAGCAAAAAAAAAAGGAAATACAACTTTAGCAAACATTATGCTGTATTTGCCTTCGGTCATACAAGGTAACGAAGCACGACCGATTAAAACCACTTGTAGAGATTTAAGGAACGGTTACTTTACTATGCGACTTTCGCTATCGCAAACAAAACAATTTCATAGAGACAAAAAGAGAAGCAAATGAAATCAAAAGTAAATGCTTAAAACAAAAAGCTACGGTAATTTATAGCCACTTTAAACTTGGTTTTTATTCCACTAAAATTTGATGGCCATAAAAACGACAAACAAAACAAAAATGTTTCAAAAATATATGTAAGTTTCTTAAATATTTTAAAATTATGCACACGTTTTAGATTTTATGGTAATAGTTCGACCAAACGACCTTACAGCTCAAAAACAAATTGAAAAAAAGTTAGGAATTTTATGAAAGTAAGTTATTGATGTAATCTGTTAAAACTTTAGTTTGAGACAAATTTTTTTAATGTGTATAAGCCTTTGTAATGAAATAAATTACAGAAACCTAACATCATTCAATAGCGCCAATATGGCATGGTTAAATTTAGTTTAACATATCTGCTGTTTGCTGAGTACTCTCATTTAGTTGCAACAAATTTAATTGAGCGCAAGGAAACTAAGTTTAAATTTAAACTGAGTATAACTAATTTTTAATTGAAAACCTAATAACTTTACTTGAGATGGTAGTTCAAAATAAATGTCTCTTTATATATAGATTTATCCAAAAATTTTGCTCGCTTTAATGCCATAATAAATTATATTTTATATACATAGTATATTGCTGAACCTTTCACCAACTTCATTAAGTATGAAAGTTTTAAGAAATATTTTCACCAACGACTTGCATTAAAGTTGCTATTTTCCAAAAAGTATTGTTGTAGAAAATGCGATCAAGAAAAATGATAAGACAACAGTTCCATAGAAACAAAGGAATTTAGCTAGGCGGTGTTTTAAGGAATAAAAAATATAATGCAAATTAGCTTCGTTTAATGTGCACACTTTATTAGATAACTCCATGTAAAAGAAAGCAGACAGATTATTTATTTAATCTCTTGTCGCGAGGCACTTGCAGTTAAAATGTAAAATTTTCCTCTTTTTTGCTTCCGTTAAATAAAATTCGAACATATGTATCTACATTGCTTCCTTTATACCAAAACCACTTTTGCGAGTTAACAGTTTCAAAACTGTTAGTTAATATATAGTGATAGTCGATCGGTCAACATAGCGAATATAGTCATGAGTGTTAAGTTAATAGCAAAATCGATAACTACGAGTATGTCGCTCGTTTAAACTGAATTTGTAATTTCCAATATATAAATGGCATGTGTTTTTTGGGAGGGTAAAAAAGTGGCAAGCGTGGTTATAATAAGATTTGCATACCGATACATATGTATGTATATGAGTATATTCTTTTGTTAGAAGTACGGAAAACAGCGAACGAATTAAATGTTTATTGTGATAGCTGTGCCCAAAAGTATTTGTAGTGCCAGATAAAATTAAACAATTTTCGCAAACAAAATTCTGAAGAATACCATTCACTTCTATGTACTTGAAAATAGCACAACACAATTATGCACGTTTGTCTTATGACTTTTTTGAAGAAATTGAATTAAAAAAAAAACACTTCTTTGGTGCCAATTTGTGAAATTTCTCCTGAAGTGTAGTTGGGGTGACCAGATTTCTGAGATCAAAAGTCATGACATTTCCAAAGTATCTAATCCGAACATATAAATTTAGTTTTTAACATAAAATACGCAACATCAAAATAGAATATCACAAAAATGTAAGGAATAGTAGTAATAATAATGAAGCTAATATTTCTCATATCTACATATAATATTTTTATGGAAAATAATATTATTTTTCATATTTTCACTCAATTCTAGTTAATGTGGTTTTATTTAAAACAGAACCCACCAAAGTACCAGAAACTTAAAGAAAATTAAAATCATATTCTTCGCTGCCTTGATTTCTTCAATAGTTTTATTAGATTTAATGTACATTTTATCAAAGTAAATGCTTGCAATTAACTTTCATTGTATGGTCTCAACTTTCAATTGCGGTTTTTCTGTTGTACAAAAACTGATTATTAGAAGAAAATATGTTTAAAATTACTCTATAACTTTTAAATATTTTTGAGCTTTAAGGCCGATTGGTTTATTGGAAAATTATTAGGAAAAAACAACAATACTCAAAGCGGTAGAAGTTATAGTACTATTTCGGAAATCACCACATTTCCTCATCAGACTTCTTTCATCTTGGCTTCTGCGGGAGTCGAACCCGCAACAACATGCGCAATACTTAAGCCGGCAGCTAAACGCATTCAGCTAAGCTTACGTATTAAGTATTGCGCATGTTGTTGCGGGTTCGACTCCCGCAGAAGCCAAGAAGAAAGAAGTCTGATGAGGAAATCTGGTGATTTCCGAAATAGTACTATAACTTCTACCGCTTTGAGTATTGTTGTTTTTTCCTAATAATTTTCCAATAAACCAATCGGCCTTAAAGCTCAAAAATATTTAAAATAAATAGTTATATGGCCAAACAATAACAAATAAAATGTATAAGGGAAAGAGCCAGCCTTATACAAACAAATTCTAACAAAATAGAAATTGTACAAACAACAACTACACGGGCAAGTAGAAATAGCGGCAGTACAGTCGCACTTGATTGAAGTAAGTTGTGAAGGGAAATCAGGAAAAATAACAGCAGCTCACACAGCGTAAGCTTAGCTGAATGCGTTTAGCTGCCGGCTTAAGTATTGCGCATGTTGTTGCGGGTTCGACTCCCGCAGAAGCCAAGAAGAAAGAAGTCTGATGAGGAAATGTGGTGATTTCCGAAATAGTACTATAACTTCTACCGCTTTGAGTATTGTTGTTTTTTCCTAATTACTCTATAACTGCTTATTAAAAATTCAATTGTCATTCAACTAAAATAAAGTTTATTGCCCAACAGCAATCATCTCGACTAAAGTTTTAACCGTTCTAGAAAATTAAAAAAAATTTCAATAAATTCACATCAAAATTTCAAGTTTATTTCTTCAAATTCAATTTTATTATGTGCAATTTTATGTTGTGCAAGTTTGAAGTGGCTGAAATCAAATGATGATGTTTTAGGAGTTTTTTTTTTGCTGACCATATCGAACATTTTCTTCCCTATCAAATGTACTTAAACCTTTTTTACGTTCATCTGTATGTACATATGAAAATATGGAAACGTTTTTCCTCGGAGGTCACATCAGAAGTTCTTATCGGCATTAAACGTTTATGCTGAGATATTTATTTCAGTATAGCGAAAAAAATTCACGAGCCTTTCATAAGCATAAAGTGTAAATTCGAAATTTATTTCCT
Organism: Philophylla caesio; assembly: GCA_963971545.1. Taxonomy (NCBI): domain Eukaryota; kingdom Metazoa; phylum Arthropoda; class Insecta; order Diptera; family Tephritidae; genus Philophylla; species Philophylla caesio. The sequence continues at coordinate 4,170,642 of OZ020605.1, forward strand.
TAATTCCGTTATCCAGTTTTATGCCCGAATTCAGTAAGCAGTATCAGTCTCTAATAGAGACAAAAGTGACAAATTTCGGCCAGTTGGCTAGCTGGTCAATAGTTTAAAAATCTACACCCCTATGCTGGAATCCGTCGTACGTTCGATTACGCTTCGAATCGTAAAATCGGTATGCTCAAATCCGCTTTTCGTAATCGTAAATTCAAAATTCGTAGACTGTTTTCGCAATTCGTCATATCGGTATGCCAGAATCCGTCGGAGCAGTCAATTGCGGAATTTTTGTAAGAACAGCCACTGGTGTCGGAGCGAAATAAATTTTAGAAAAATAAACGTTTATAAACCCAAAAATAAGCAAATATGCATGTACATATGTACATATATACATCTGTACATTTGTATTTTTGTACATATGTAATATAAAATATGCAAGAAAAACTAGAATTATTACGTGTGTATGTATTTGCGAAGATCACAAACAAATCGTACGCAGTGTGTTTCTTGTATGAATACTTCTTTGGTGAGGCGAAAACTTGTCACAAATCTTTAAACCATTAAACATTAATATATCTGAGCGTTGAATTCGACAATATTACACACTTCATAATTTAAGAAATTTGTGTTTAGATCATCTCTTAAGAATGTACATACATTCGATGCATATTTATGCAATTATGCCTTTAATTAACGAAAACTTTTTATCAAATGGCTTATAAATGTTGATATTAAACTTCATTCTTTACTTGCAATAATATCGGTACATGTATGTATATTTCTGCCAATATGCCTAATTACGAACTTCGAAATTCCGTTTTTTGGTTGGCAACGCGGTTGATAGTTACGATCGGATTTCAGCATACCAAATTTCGAACTTTCGGAACGGAGCTACGAATTCGTAACTACGAACATTCGGATTATAGCATAGGCATGCTAGTCTCAAAATTAAGTCTCTAAATTGTGACCTGGTGATGAGCAGGTCATAATAAATTAAAATAAAACCAAACGAAAAAAATGTGAAAGCAATCATCTCTAGCTCATTTTGTGACTTGAGATTATACCAAGTTACTGGATTCGGGCATTAATCGTATGTTACACATAAAATGCTGAAATCATTGGAATATTTTGTTTACATATATGTACATATTTAGCATGCTTTCGCGCCTATGAGTATGTAAGAAACATATATATCTTTTTAGTGTAATATAATACGAGTGACTCGATGCTGAGTAAAATGTGAGACATGTGGAAGATTCACATACATACATTGGTACTTTTGCGTTGGTAACAAACAAAGCGTTATAATACATACTAAAAACCTATATACAATAAATAAACAAATAATTTTGTGTACGCTATGCTGAATAAGCAATATACACATAATCACAAAACCAAAATACCCAAAACAAACCGAAATAATACAAATAAAGAAATAGAAAACAAATGCTTATTAAAATGGTAGAAAATAACAAATAGTAAAAGAAAATTAGCTGTAAGTTATACTAAAAATCGAAATATCAGCCCACCTTGAAATTACATATTTGTTATATACCTGATAAAAACTTAAAGAAACAAAACTAAAAGTAACATTTAAGTATAGTATATAGTTAGTTATTATTGTTGTCATCGAAAGATATTATATATACATTATTACGTTCACAGCCATATGAAAAATTGTGAAAAACATATACGGAAAACTAAACAAATACATAAACAAAAATTAAAGAATTATTCTATATACATATTAAAAAAGAAACAAGTACGTACATTTTCAATTAAAAAAATATATATATATTCCGAAAAAAAAACAATATGCAGCCACCGATTAAAAATAAGATGGCTAAGGACCGAGTAAGTTGAATTCAAGTTTTTAAATAGTTATAACCAGTACTTAGTATGTATGTACATATACATATATGCTTTGAATACAAACAAATTGGAAGAATCAGTTACAATTTCTCTAAAATGAATACCAACATAAATAAAGAACCAAGCAGCAAGTACTTACATACTTCGAACGTAAAAAATCTCACATAAATACATACACAAATACATAAAATATCTTAAATAAAAATAAAAACTAAATTAAACACACTATGTTATAAACACATAATACATATACATAAATTCATATATGCAAATACAAAAATCTAGATACGAATAAACGTAAACATGCAAAAATATTTTCTGTTACCATACTTCCGAATAAATGATGGTTACTGACATTGTCGAATCTCCGACTCTATCTTAATGAAGAAAAACGTATGTTTATATAATTTTGTCATTGACAATATTTAGCAAAATAAAATGCATGGGATATGTTTAGTACCAGTAAAGTACAGCCGGATAATTTTAGCCCCCTACTGCGCAAACAGAGGGGGTCTTTTTGAAATATAATATGATATCTGGCATATTGTTTTATTCTTTTTCTTGTCCGACAGGGTGAATTGTTGGAACGATTTTCGTCATCCATTGTCAAGTTTGGTTTGGAGACAAACCGGTTTCGGCGTTGTGCCATCTTCAGTGTCAATTTTCGTTCTCTTCAGTTTTTTTTGTCAATCAGGTATTGGTGCATAATCGTAAATGTCAACAAATGTTGTGTCCTGAGTATAGGTATTTGGAGTCTTGCGCGGTTAGAGTCCAAAAGGGTATATTTTATCTCGAATCTGCCTTCGCGGTAAGAACAAGTAGATAGTCAGTAATTTTAGTCCGTTTGGGTATTGCAGGTTTGTTTTGTATGTTGGTTTCTGTCATTTTACCTACGTCTTTGTTTTGTTTTTTGTAAACAAGCCTTAATGGTTCAAATATCCCATCAGAGTTGCTGTTTATTTGTTCGTTTATTATCCTCCCATCAAATGTTTTTTGTTTATATATTTCCATGTTTTCAAGAGCATTTTGGCGCCGTAATATTTGTTGTACGTGCAGTACCTTAACAGTTTTCTTTATGTTTGCGGGTGAACATTTTGCGTTTACCAAATGGTATTTCCATGGGTTTTCGTATCCTTTTGTTGTAGTCCCTCACGTGTTCACGAAACCTTGTTCCTACTTTACGTCGTGTTTGTCCTATATAGCTATATTGACACTCACAGGTCAGTTTATACACGCCTTGTTTGTTCAATGGGTCTTCCTCAGTCGTCCTGCTTTTAAGTATCGTTCCCAGGTTGATTCCAGTTTTGAACGGCGTGTGGATATTATACTTTCTGAAAAAATTTGCAAGTTTGTATATAATTTTTCCTGTATAAGTCATTACTTTCCAAGTTTTTTCGTCTAGATCTCTGTCGCTTCTTTTTTGAACTGCATACATTTTTCTGAATTTATCCACAAGCTCCCTTTTATATCCGTTGTTTGTTGCTATGTTGTATATTGTGTTTAGTTCCTTTTCGTATGCCTCTCTGTCGATTTTCTGTAAATTTCGTAGTCAAGTTTTTTGGGAATTTTGTCTATCTTAATCGTCAGATCCAGGTAATTTATTCTTCCCTTCTTTTCCATTTCCATCGTAAACATTATACATCAATGTTGTTTGTTCAGCTATTCCAGTATCTGCTTTTCATTGTCCTTCATTGCCTTGCGTGATCTTGGTCCTCACTTGGCAGCAAAGATATTCCTACTTCCGTATCGATAACACAGTTCGACAGTGGTTGGTACACATAAGAAATGTTAATAGAATATGAAAATAGGCTTAAAATAAAGAAATACGTTTTTAAAAAAATGTGTATTTCTTGCAATCGGTTTAGTGTGTGCATCAAATACCAAACGACAACAACCATGTCAGATATACGGAGTAAAAGTCAAGTCACAAGGTCATGACTTTCACACCAGACTACTGAATCTTCCAAATATATTCACATGAAAGTAAAAGCGCTATCTACATAAGGAAAACATCTACTGTTTTTATAGAACTTTTTATAATATTATTACATTAGAAGTGAACCTCCACGGTCCTTTGAAGCTAAAAATCGATTTTCTCCAAATTCTGACGTGCTATAGCAAAACGCTGAGACATGTATTTCTTGATTTTAAACCTATTTTCATATTCTGTTAACATTAATCATGTGTACCAAAAAAAAATTGATTTTGTCGTACTGTGTAATAGCTTGTTCTGCTATCCTTATCCTGTTATTGTACTTTATATTGTGTTTAAGTCCTTTCTCCAATAGATTGGTTTCCTCCGCGTAGATGGATATACATATTTGCAAGATTCAGTAGTCTGGTGTGAAAGTCATGACCTTGTGACTTGTCTTTTACTCCGTATATCTGACAAGGTTGTTGTCGTTTAGTATTTGATGCACACACGCAACTGATTGCAAGAAAGATATAATTTTTTAAAAACATCAGCACCCCTTCTTATGCAGAAAATTCCTTATTGTTTGAGAATGAACGTCAAAAATATAGCTTTTCTTCAGCACGTTTGCAATTTGTACCGCCGTTAACCTTGGATTGTTTGGAACGTATCTCACAATTCGCCTTTTTGTTTTCTCAGACGAAATCTTCGCTGGAACTCCGTTGACGCTGGAAAGGTTTTTACCATTCTTTCTGAATCCCTAAATATATTAAACACTGTGGATCGAGGTTTCTTCACAGTTTTTGTACTTTCGCCAAGGAACATGTTCAAATTGCAATATTCCACTATGAGACCCTTTGATCCTGTAGAGGTTTGGTTATTCTACATTTTCGGATTTTGAATAGCTTGGAAATTATAAACAGATACACATAAACGCAGCAATTTTACAATATCGAATTAAGTTAATATTGCAAAAAACACTGTCGCTTGCGATTTAATCGGAACTGCAATGTAGACTTGCAAGCTCCCAGTTTTTTTTGGTTCTCAAAAACGGACAACTCCATCACTGATTCCGAATGAACTTCCGTCGTGACAAAATCTACCGTCAATAATTCGGGAAAAATGCTACCAGCAATTTCGACGTTTTCGTAGTTTGCGTTGCCAACTGTTACGCTAAATTCGAATTAGTGCTACCAACTCTTTACACGAAATTTTTTGTTTACTTTTTTGACAGCAGTTGAAAGAAAATGCACATATTCTCACAGGCAAACTTTACAATAGTTATTTAAATACAAAAATAATTATATGAGTTCCATTGTGGAAGCTGTTTTATTAAAAGACCAAGAGCGAAAAGCCCGAAACAGACGTTTCCAACCCGCAAATCCTTTTTACCGTTTCCTCTAAATTATTGAATGTGTGTATGTGGTTGCTTTCTTTTCTCTTCGCTCTGGGTTCAATTTTGTTTAAATATGGCTTCCGTTCTGCATAGCTTTTATGGAGCAAACAAACCTCTAAAATAAAGAGAATAACAGAAACAAAATTAGCAAACATTTTTCCCTATTTACTTTTTTCCAGGTGGTTGCTGTTGAAGTTTTATGTTATACTCGTATTATAGTTGAATGAACACTTGGTGGCACTTTATACTTGTGTTAAATACGAAACATTAAATTCAAATAAACTGCACTTCCTTGTGCATATATGTATGGATTCACTAAGATGACTACGAAAGTCGTATCCTTAACTGGAGGCCCAAGGCTTTTTAGCTGCACGGCGTTTTTGAAAACCTTGCGCAATGTCTGCCCGCTCCTCCATCATATTCACTAGGCTCATACTAACTCTGGTTAGTGAATGGTCTTGACCTGTTAAAAAAATAAATTTAAATTTATGCCCTACAGCCATTAATAAACATTTCTTACATGTTGAATTATTTCAGTGAAAAATATCCACTTAGTTTCTAGTTGACTTGCATTTTTTGGTTAATTTTAATTATTATTTTCACTTCTCCCGATAAGGGAAAGCGTTCGTAGATTGTTTTCACGAATAAATTTCAAAATTGCGAATTTCGAAATTTCGTAAGAATTTCGACGTGACAGCGCTCCGACGGAATTCATAAAAGGAGTTTCTTTTTTTTTATAGTCTTGGGTACATCTGCTGGTGTGTTTTACGTGGGTCCCTGCCGCCGACGGCTTAACCCCACGGTGTTCTAAAAACACAGCGGATCAATACAATGCGTCAATCAACGCCCCGGAATGCAAAAACATTTCCGGTACCAATTGGCGGTGTGGCATGGGCACACCAACCTCCTTGGTTGGGATCGAGGCCTATCTAAACCTCTGCCGTGCTTTGGGTCCGGCACCCGGTTGCAATGCAACTGCACATCGAGCTCGGCCAAGGCCGAACTCTACCCGCATTTGGGTGTAAACCACAGCCACCACGATACTCCCCGAGGGGCCGTACCCAACAAACAGGCCAGAGCAAGCTCTGGGGGCTCCTGTTTCCCGTGGTACCAGATTAAAGTCTCCGGTCAGACTTCGTAGCCGAAGCTACTACCAGTTGAGTTTCCATACTACTCTGGACTGGTGACCAAGGGTTGGACTAGGTTCACACGTCCCCCATTCTTACATTCATCCCCCATTCGATCACGCAACAATTACTAACCTACCTACTGCAATGAACGTCTACGCCGCCCAAACACTTCACGCGCATACACTTCCAACCTATCGACATTCTGACGGGAGTGCAACACACAACCAACATTCAGTCGTCTATCTGTCCAGCTAATCCCCATACCCCCAAGGTCCCTAATGTCTGAGTACACCGGGCATTCCGCTAAAACATGGGCCCAGTCCTCCCTCTGGGCCCCGCAAGAGCAACCCGCCCCCTGAGACAGGCACCTCTCATGCAAAAATGCATTAAGAGGGCCATGCCCAGTTAGCAGGAAGCCCAAGCTAAGGGAAAACCCGAAGTCGGGACACCGGCCCACGAACGAAACGTCCCGGATGTACTCATATGTCACCCGGCCGTTTGGGCTATTGTCCCAACGGTCTTGCCACTCACGCATCACACACACTTCTAGGAGCCGACGGCTCTCTAGATACCCGCCCCGCACATCCTCGTCAGATAACCAACCATTCTGCAGCCCTGACACACTCATCCCCCTTCTCAACCTGAAGGATACAGCACGCTGTATTACCACCAGGTCAAGAGGGGGCACACCCAACAACACTTGCAACGCATCGGTCGACACAGTGCGGCATACAGGCAAACAGGACAGCAGCATCACTCGCTGACAAGCGTAAATTTTTCGGCGACCTACAACCGCCGCAACCGCCCCGAACCAAATCGCCGCCCCAAACGTGGCACAAGCCACGAAGAGGCCGCGATATATGGCCCGGACGGCACGACGACCCAGCCCCCAATCGCTCCGCGCAATGCGCCGCACTTGCCCTACTATTGCCTGCAGCCGCGCCTTCACATTAACCAGGTGTGGAGTAAAACACATCCTCTCACTCATGGTCAGACCCAGGTACTTGACTTGCGTCGCATACCGGATACTGACCCCATTCACACGGACAATCGGTGGACGTCCAGCAGACAGTCTGCCTTTCAGCAGCATTGTCGCCGACTTTTCCACCGATATGTCAACTCCCACGTCCACGCCCCATTCATGCACAACTGCAAGCAGTTGCGTTCCCTTTTGCTCTATATCCATTCTTGACTGACCTTCTGCCATAAGTAGAAGGTCGTCCGCATACGCACAACACTTACATAGTGGCTCAAGCTGCCATAGCAGGGAGTCCATCATTAGGTTCCAAATATATTGACCACAGATGGATCCCTGCGGACAGCCACGAGCCACCCCGACCTCAACACTTCCATTCACACTAACGATGGATGCCTTCCTGCCCGAAAAATAACTCCGCCATAGAGTTATCTTCGGGCATTCCAGCTCTTCCAAACGTTCCAACACTCGACCCCAGCTCAGATAGTCAAAAGCCCCCTTGAAGTCAACAAATATGCCAAGGACATACTTGTTGACATTCAGCCTAACTACATTCTGAACATACATCCAAGCATCTTCTACACTGCGTCCTTTCCTGAAACCATACTGCCTATCCGACATTCTACCCCGCATTAGCTCCTGAAGCCTTTCCACCAGTACTCTTTCCAGCACCTTACCCAGCACCGGTAAGAGACTGATGCCCAGATAAGAGTTCGGATTGCTCCTCACTCTGTCGGGGGACTTCACGAGAGGCACGACCCTAGCACTCTTCCACACGAGTGGAAAGTATCCCTCCCATATGCATTTATTGTAAACGGCCTTCAAGTATTCCGGAATGAACTTCCACAAGCATTTTCAAATCTCTCCGTTCAAACCATCAAGACCCGGCGACCGTTTAGACCTGACCAGACCAAACGCATAATCTAACTCGCTAACTTCTAGTGGAGGGACAGGCACCCCTTGTGCATGAGGAACCTGTTCCTCCGCCCTGGGAAAGAACGCGCCTAACAGAGCCCCTGCACACTCTCCCCACGTCGATAACATGGAGTCACCAACGCAGAGAGAGGTGATTTCCACACTTCGACGACCCCTGCAAATCCGGTAAACCTGACCGCAGGGGTCGTCCCTATTCCCCGCAACAAAACTCCTCCACTCAGCCTCCTTAATATCTACCAACATTTTCTTATACTCATTCATTTCCCTACTAAGTTGACACCTGAGCTGGGGCGTGCTCTCCGAGTTGGCCCGCCGCGCACGCTGAAACATACGTCTCAGGCGGCGAACGGACCTTCTCTTCGAGCTCAATTCACGCGACCACCGCTTCACTCTCCTTGCACTACCTAACAGTGGTTTTCTAAACATACTATCATTCACGCTCCACACACATTCATTCAGACGAGCTATTTGCTCGTCCACACTTAATTCCCCAAACTCTCTAGGCGGCATACAGGACACCGCCTCCCTCACACACAGTCCATATTGGTTCCAGTTAGTACCAGAGGTACACCATCGCCTTAATGGACTCTCACTCATTCCATTGGCAGAGGGAGCATGGGGGGCAATCACAATTTTAATCAAATTGTGATCACTTACTCCCCAGCCTCCCCTTACCTCCCACTCAAACACAAACACCCTAGTAGCTGCCTCATTCATAAGCGTCACGTCAATATCACTCGAGCCCATAGGCCCATCAAACGTAAACCATTCACTCGGCTTATTCATAACTTGGAGACAACTAGTCTCCAACCATTCACTCAAAGTCTCGCCCCGACTGTGGCTCTGATACCCAGCAGTAAGGCTGGATACTTTACTGAACCACATCGGGGACGAGGCATTCGCATCCATACCCACGACCAACGGATTGCTACTCACCAGTAGTAGCACCGTGTCCAGGTATCCCAAATAGGGCTCTATGGGCGCGCCAAACCTGCAGTACAGGCTGGCGATAAACACTCTGCCGAATACCCCCTCAACACAGACACACACCCCCCATTCGGATCTATCCACAACTACACAGTCGTAGTTGGGATCACTCACAACCACCGCGGCATTGACTCCAAGGTCTGTAAAGACCCTGAAGCCTCCAGGAAGACCCCTCACCACCCCATTTGAGGAGTAAGGTTCCTGGAGCAAAGCAATGCCGCAACCCGCCTCTAACATACACTCACCAAACTCACACATAACATTATACGCCCCCTGACAGTTTAATTGCAGTATTACCCCCATATTAATGTCTGGCGGCGGCACGGGCAACAATTGCTCCATACACCGGGCAAGCGGTAGACACCATCAGGTGCCCAGCCGGTTTGCCCCTGAAGGCGCAGTTACGGCAGTGCGGTGCATTGACGGAACTCGCCATCCGGTGCCCCTCCTGCCCGCAACGCCGACAGGCATCACTCTTTGCCCTACACTCAGCCACTCTATGATCGAAACCCATACACCTGAAGCAGCCAGGCGTCAGGATTTCCGGCCGCACCCGGTAGGAAAACCATTTGACGTAGCAACACCCCGCCGCCAGGAGGGTGGACATTAACTTGTCCGTACCCTCCAGGACGACGTTCGTCACCCCGTCGGGATTCACCACCCAGGGGCGGCTCACCATCCTGACGTGTTTTTCAAGGCATCCAGGGCTGAAGTCCTGGAGATTCATCCGATACAACTCCCCTTATGAACTCATCTGGGGTCATCGCCGTGTGAACCCCCTGGACCACAACCCTAGGCCCCAGCTTCTTATTCACACTCACGTCCAACCCTACCTCAGCAAACCTCTTATTTTGCGCCACCTTCTCCCTCTCCGCCACGGAGGGGGTACGAATTATCGCACCACCCCCTTTAAGCGGTTTTACCTCGTGGACCCTCACGCCCAATGAGGGGCCACCTCCTTTACGACTCTGGAGACAACCTCCCTTGAAGACTCCTCCGCCTTCCTACTCCTCACCACCACCGACCACGTTTCCACCGGCTTGGGCACCACCGCAGCAGGCATCGGCGGTGCAAGCACCTCCGGCGCCGACATGGGCAGCAACCCCGCCTGGGTCGCAGAGACCGGTGTGAAGGGAGCCTCCATTCTCTGCCCACCCTTGCTATAGACTTCAATTTGACCGCGAAGACGGGCATTCTCGGCTAATGCCGTCATCAGGAGCTCCTCATACTCAGAGGAAAACTCCAACAGCCTCTTCGCCGCCACCAGGTCTACCCCCTCCAGTACAAATACCGCACTGGCGAATTTAGCCGAGACCGACTTAAGCGCCCGAATCGTGGCCGCACCGGCCTTTCCTCGCGTTATTGACACCTGATCCATAGCGGATACCGGTGCCACCCCCCCCCCCCACAGACTTACCTACTGGGGCTTCAGGTGCCCCCGCAGACATATCAACCTCTATTTTTTCAGCTTCGGGTTTCTTCTCCACCTCGCTCACACTAGAAGGCGAGTTTACGCGCGCGACGCTTCTCGGGGGGGACCTAACGACGGCCCCCTTCCCCTCGCTCTCTGTCTCCGACGTTGACGCATAAACAACAGACGACGCAGAGCCCCCATTGCCAGCGAGGGTGTTGGCCCTCTTTTTCCGCATACGCGGCATTGCAGCCTCTGGCAACCAACCGTCGGCCCACTTCCCGCTGGTAACTCCGAATACACGAACCGCGGGATCGCCCACAGCAGTCCCGAACCCAAAAAACGGTCTAGCACTACGCTTAGCGTAGCTTGGCGCAGCTCACACCACTTTTACACCTCCACAAGAGGCAAGGTCACCACCGTCGTCCTGTCGGACGGAGCACTGTTCCCCGTCACAGGAATGGGTCGACCAGTGTGAGACTACACAAAACACGAGTCTTGAGAAAACTCGGGACCACCGCAATCAAATCCCCCGACACGCACCGTACCCCGACACGCACCGTAACCCGACACACCGATGTCGCGAGTAACACGGAATACCGGACTAGACCCGAGAAATCCCGAACCAGTACCGGCACAAACCCACAACCAGTCCCGAACAAGTCCCGAACTAGTTGCTAATTGGCCCGGATGAGGCTTCGGGACTCACGTCACTAGCACAATTTATTCTAACCCGCGACTGTACCGCGAACAGCACCACGCCACTTAACTGTAATTGCACTAACTTGTAAACAAGTAGCAACAATTACACGCACGCACTAAACTAGTAAACAAGTTACCGTTGCACTGACGCACAACGTAAACAACTTGTTTACTTGTTATTTGGTACAGCCACTCGCGACTGTACCCACGCGGCGAATTTTCACGCCACTACACAAAGAATTACCGTTCGCACTGAAAAATGCGTAAACAACTTGTTTACAATTTTTCACGCCACGAAACCGTTCACTGCGCACAATTGGTAAACAAGGTACCGTATGCAAATATTTTGCAACAACAAAATATACACGCACGTGCTCGTATTTGGTAAACAAGTTACCGTAGTCACTGTCTACATACACCGTCACAGCGCAATACGCGACGACGCCGTTCAATCGCAACAACAACGCTTTAATAACTCACTACGAATATCGCACAAAAGGAAATCGCCGAAAATTTACTGTCCACACAGAAGGAACACAACCGATCGCTTCGACAGTCAAACAGTTTTGGGTACAAACAAAATCCATTGCAAAAAAACGTTATGTGGTCCAAAACCTAAGAGTTATGTTATATCTTTCATTACCATTTTAGTTCATCCCGCCATAGGTTTTGAGATATTGGCTTGCAAATAAAAAATTAGTGAGCGTCCCAGTTTTCATTTGGTTCACTGTATGTTAAAGCGTCTAAGTTCTCTGTTATCCCATTGTAATCGGCGTCATCTTTGCCATTCTTAATCGCATCTGGATCATAAGAGTTATCAAATATAATACGAGTTGCTTAGTATAAGCATATAAACTTGAGGGTGGTTTGAATGATTTTAAACCTTTTGAACTTTTTATAGCATATGCTTCTACCATAAGATGAGCCTAGGACATACACCTATTGTACAAATGCTTCAAAATTTTATAATTTGTTAAGAAAAAAATTAAGTAAGTGCATTTTAGCTTCGAGATATTTCTACGGATGTAAAATTGAAAATTAATTGAAAAAAAAGCAATGTTGAATAAAACTGAACTAAATATCCTATTAAACAAAAGCCGTTATTTTTTATTTAATAATTCACCGTTTTAAATGTACATAAATATTATTTTCGGCGTTAGAAAAAATTAATTTTAAATAACCTTACTTTGATCACTTAAAATTTCAAAAATGGACACTTGTAGGTCACAAGTTAATAGCTAAGAAATTTCTGCGGTTTCCTTTTATATAAACATGTTTATGTTATTATTTCTCTATAAAATATTTATTTAAGATATATTGGTCCATAAAGTCATATAAACTTTTTTAGTAAATTGTTTAACTTTAAAGTCGAAATCGCATTGCTTTGTCCCACAACAAATTTCCAGTTTTTATGCAGATCTTATTGTTCATCCCTAAACTATATGAAAATGCGCGGAGAACAAATAAAAATGACTCAATAATTAAGACGGATGCGGTTTTACTTGAATCGTTTTCTGAAAAATATTTTTTTTAATTATTCTAACAAAATTATATTTCAAATAATTTTTTATTGTAATTTTCCGACAGCTGCTGTGGCCGAGTTTGTAGCGGCATTTGTAATCTACAAAAAAATCGGAGCAGAGATGTTTTTGTAAATGAATTCTTTTGAAATGTAATTTTGATACTTTTCCAGACGTTGTCGTACACGTTTCCGGTGAGCGTAAGGAACGACTCCGTCAGGATATTAACAACGTTGGACAGCTATTTAATTGACGCTTCAATGTAGAAATTCTTGTAGAATATTGCTGGTCGTTACTGCGCGAGTTAAGGTGTGTTCATAGCAAAGAGTAGTTTTAATTTCGTTAAATAAATATGCGCATTTGTGCCAATCTAAACCTGCATTTTTATTTCTTAAGGGTGCGCTATTTGCAAATATTAGTTTTAATATTTTGAGTCCTTTATATTATCTATTGCAATTATAAAACTTTTTGAGTATTTTAGATAAATTGATGGCAACAGCATATGTATGCAATTGTAATTTCAAGTATAGAGGTAAGGGAAAACATTTTAGGTATTTTTGTTTTTCTAATTATTTCAAGTATAGAGGTAAGGGAAAACATTTTAGGTATTTTTGTTTTTCTAATTATTTCAAGTATATAGGTAAGGGAAAACATTTTAGGTATTTTTGTTTTTCTAATTATTTTCGTTTGTCAAAATTTTAGAATTTAACAAAAAATGGGTTTCCATTATGTAGTACTTATTCCATTAATGGCGCTCAGTAACATTTTTTTTAAATATTCAGAATTCAACATGTTCGGACACAAATTTAAAGTAATTAGTATACGAGGCGTGTTCAATATGCTTCCTTTGAGTACCCCGGAGGAAGCAAAATAGGGATGCGATAATGTTTTGCCCACATTAACAACACAATGACGATTACTTAAATATGATTTTATCCACTCCAGAAAAGTAGAGTGAAAACCAATAGCAGGTAGGTAGGTGTGGCTGCCACTGATAACCAGCGGCACACTTAGGCCATCATATAGAGGCCCTCTCGTTAGTTCAGATTGACGATAATGATTGAGGGAGCCCGCTAGCCTAGTGGGGCGTAGCTAGCCGCTACAACAACAACAACAACCAGTGAGGCTTACTCTTTCACCATGGTTTGGGGTCAGGGCAGGCTTTGGCCAGAGCCCGCGAGCAGATTGTGTGAAAGTGTTCACCATGTCATCAAGTTAACCAGCAGTATTTGTATCACCCGGTACTGGATGTGGTAGGTTATTGTCAAGAATTTCCCTGTAGAGAACCCTGTCAGAATTCCTCAGGTTCTTTCTAACCATAGGAGCACCCGGGGACAAAACTAAAATCGTTTCAATATACCTTTGGTCAGAAAACGAGTGTTCATCCAGAACCCTCCTATTCGTTAACATATCATGCAGACTTTTACAACATAAAGTAAGGTCTATGACCTCCTGTCGGTTTTTGACAAAAACAGTCCTCAATGTCGACGTCCATTGAAGAGCCGGTTCCGAAGGCATGCTGCGCGTCACCCGTAGTCTAGGCCGTAGGCCGTAGTAGACGCAGCCCTGCCTCCTCTCCAGGATCTCTAGAGAGTCCCTGTTGAGAGACAAGACCACTTACCTAGACGGCCCATCTGGCTCTTCCACTCGGAGAACCCTTCAGTCTCCTGTCGGAATGGAGGGGTTCATTACCTGAAACATTTTCAGGATGCTCTCAGGCGCTGACAGCTTGACGGGCACCCATGCCCTCACTCTAGAATTTCGCCCCGGGATAGACTGGCCACCCCGGATCGGATACACTTTTCTTTCAGAGGCTGCTGCTCCTCGATCGACATTTGCCTTTTGGATGCGGGTGCTCCACCTTCAACCGACGCCTCAGCCGTGGCCAGGAATTGATAGAATCGGCAAATTTCAATATAAAAAAATTCCAAATTTATCACTAATTTCATCAGTAGTTGATCTGTCAGCTGCAGAAATTTAACAGGGGAAGGCAAAGTTTTCTTTTTATTAACTGGCCTTTCCATTAATTATTTGGTCCCAACTCGAAGCCGCTATTCTCGCTCGATGTTGTAGTCCCATGGTTATCTCTGAAAGAGGGATCAGGGAGGCTATGCGAGGGTTGGCACCCACCCTTATGAAGGAGGAGCGCAGACTTTTTAATATAGTCTAACAACTTACAGTAAGGGACTCAGAAAAGCCAAGCGCGCTAGCTTCTGAAGCTTTTGCGAAAATATAACTGCAGTTCCGGCAGCTGCCCGGCTCCATAGGGTTCTGGCAAAGGGAAATTCAGAAGCCAGGTTAGCAATTAAACTACCTGATGGTACGTTTTCAAGCAACGAGAGAGAGAGGTCACAGGCTCTGCTGGAGGCTCACTTCCCTGATGCTGATCCAGTGCCGCGGGACCTTGTTTTCCGGGAACCTAGACCGAACGCAGAAGACTGGAAGGAGGCCAGGAAAATTATAACAGGCAGACAGTGATCTGGGCGTTGGGTTCTTTCGAACGGTATAAGGCCCTGGGGGTGGACGGCTTCAGCAAGGCAGACCGCTCTTGATGCCGCACCTAGTAAAAATCATTAGATACTACTCCCTTGCAAAATCTTTCAGGCCCATAAGCCTTACACCATTTATGCTCAAGACCATTAATAAGATAACAGATAAGGAATTAAGGTACAAGGCTCTCAATAGGGAGCCTCTTCACCCCGATCAGCATGCTTATAGGGTAGGCAGATAGACGGATACAGCGCTCTTCGCCTTGACTGAGGTGATTCAGGAAGCCTTTGAGTGTGAAGAAACGGTGCTATGTGCCTTTCTCGACATCGAGGGAGCTTTTGACAACACCACACACTCAAGTGTAGATCGTGTGCTGGCAGGACGAGATGTGCAGTCAAGCATCCGCAGGTAGATAGCGCAGCTGCTTCATACCAGAATCACGGAGACTGGCACTGGTAATGGCGTAGGTCAGCTCCAAACAGCCAAAGGCTCTCCACAAGGAGGAGTTCTGGGCGTTAGGTTCTTTCGAACGGTATAAGGCCCCGGGGGTGGACGGCTTCAGCAAGGCAGACCGCTCTTGATGCCGCACCTAGTAAAAATCATTAGATACTACTCCCTTGCAAAATCTTTCAGGCCCATAAGCCTTACACCATTTATGCTCAAGACCATTAATAAGATAACAGATAAGGAATTAAGGTACAAGGCTCTCAATAGGGAGCCTCTTCACCCCGATCAGCATGGTTATAGGGTAGGCAGATAGACGGATACAGCGCTCTTCGCCTTGACTGAGGTGATTCAGGAGGCCTTTGAGTGTGAAGAAACGGTGCTATGTGCCTTTCTCGACATCGAGGGAGCTTTTGACAACACCACCCACTCAAGTGTAGATCGTGTGCTGGCAGGACAAGATGTGCAGTCAAGCATCCGCAGGTAGATAGCGCAGCTGCTTCATACCAGAATCACGGAGACTGGCACTGGTAATGGCGTAGGTCCAAACAGCCAAAGGCTCTCCACAAGGAGGAGTTTTATCTCTCCTGTTGTAAAGCCTTGTAGTAGATGAACTGTTGCAGATTTTCACAGCAAATGGTATCTGCTGTAGAGGTTATGCGGATGACATAGTCATTATCGCAAGACGAAAGTTTTCAAGCACACTCTGTGACATTATTCACAGAGGGCTCCAAATAGCATGTATATGGTACACTGATATAGGACTAAACATCAACCCGTCTAATCCAGCCATCGTTCCCTTTACTAGGAAAAGAAAGCTGGACGGTTTGAGGAGCATAAATGTGGGGGGGGGAGGGGGGGTTGGTCCTGGCCATGACTGCCACTGAGGCGAAGTATCTGGGTGTAATCCTGGTGTTGCCGTCAAAACCAGCCATTAGCCTTCAAGCATTCATGCGACCCTGCGTTGGTTCTCGAGTTTGACATTACCGGACTTTAGGTCATTCGACTACAAGAGGAAGAGCGGAAAACGACGAAATTTTTTAAAGCGATACGCTAATATAACATACATATAATTTTTGTAATTAATAACCTGAATAAATTGTATATTTAGTTGCTATTAAAAGTAAATCGCCGCCTTTTCCTCGCTGTAACAAATCTTTAAAAAATTTCTGGCGAAATCTTGGATTATTACCTGGAATCATCTTGACTGTTCTGCACGTGCACGTGCCAAAGGGTTTGCACAAAGGGCGACAGTGGCGAAGGCGTTCGCAGGGATATATCCAGAGATATAAGCAACATCCACGCCGAAGAAGGGGACCGTACACCAGTTTTTAAGTCTCCCACCCCGCATCTGCAAGACACATGTGCATTTGTCAGATCTGTGGGAAGAAGGCAGATAAATCTGTCGAAGAAAACTGGGTGCAGTGTGACGATTGCGAACTTTGGTTTCACTTCGCATGCGCCGGCGTAGATGAAAACGTGCAGTATCGCGATTGGAGTTGCACTTCCTGTGGAAAAAACAGTAACAACGCAGGACCAGGGCATACAAGACCGATGCAGCGAATGCACACATCGGCTGATTCATCAGCAGAAACAATACAATCTGAGACAGTAGCGCAGCAATGCGCGCAACCAACTAGCATAGTTATTCAAGGCCACGCGGAAATGGTGGACGAGTGCCTCCCGCAGAGGAGCCAACCCAGCGAGGGTAATCGTCAGCGTCAACTTATGATGGCGATGCTTGAGGAAAAAAGGGCGGCGGAGGAACGTTTCATAGAGAGAAAATACGAGCTCCTTGCTCAAATGAACGCAGATGGCTCATCCGCGCCCATTACGCAATACACAACCACTACCGCTCCCTCCCCTTCGCAAATAGCAGCCAGGCAAGCCATACCGAAAGAATTGCCAATCTTCAGTGGCGACCCGGAGGAGTGGCCGATGTTCATTAGTACCTTTGAACACAGTACATCCGTGGCAGGATTTTCGAATGTAGAAAATATGTTGCGTTTACAACGGTGTCTCAAAGGCAAAGCACGTGAGTTGGTCAAAGACAAGTTACTCCTTCCAACGATGGTTCCTGATGTTGTCAACACGCTGAAGATGTTCTTTGGTAGGCCCGAGCAAATTCTAGAAAAATTGATTGCAAAGGCAAGAAAGCTAGCCCCTCCAAGGGACAAACTCGAATCGCTCATAGAATTTGCACTCGCTGTGCGTAATATATGCGCGACGATGCAAACTTCTAAGCTCGAACAACATCTGAATAACCCAATGCTAGTGAAAGAGCTGGTGGATAAACTACCTAATCAACACAAACTCGCTTGGGCTATGCATCCACGTGATAGTTCACCACCTATTCAGCAGTTTAGCGACTGGCTTTATCGTATAGCCGAAGCAGCATCAACCGTAGTATCACCTGTAGTTCTCTACAAAACAAGTTCCGTAAACACTCACAGCAGCGGCGATACTGTAATAGCAAAGAGTGCTCACCATCGTCGCCAGGACTTCTCGCCTTCAGAAAACCATACCCAGTTTAAGTCAAAGCAGTATACTATGAAATGCATCGCGTGCGGTACGATTGACCACTACGCCGCACTTTGCCAAGCCTTCCGAGACTTGTCGGTAAGCGAGAGGTGGCAGTTGATAAAAGGGGAGAAAGGTTGCTATCGTTGTCTGAAAGCTCATCGAAAGGGCTGCTTCTCGAAGAAAAATTGCGGCATCAACGGCTGTTCGCAAAAGCACCATCCGATGCTGCATACTGCAGATAACATATGCGAAAAGAAGGAAAACGATCAAGCCCTGGTAAGCACGCATCGCGCTGACAATACCAACAGTCAATACTTTCGTATAATTCCAGTGCAGCTTCATGCGTCTGGTAAAACAATTGACATCTTTGCATTCTTAGACGAAGGGTCATCTGTGACACTCATTGATGAGTCGACATTTAAAAAACTTGGTATCAACGGAGTACCAACTCCAATATGTCTACAATGGACAAGCGAAACCACTCGCAACGAGAGCACATCGGTGCGAGCCTCAATTCAAATAACCGCACCAGACAACAGGAAACTTTTTTGGCTGGACAACGTGCATACGATACAAAATCTGGCACTACCAAAACAATCAATGAATGCGAGTGAGTTACGTAACAGCTACTCTTATCTAAGGGATATACCTTTGCCTTCGTATGATGACATTCAACCTACGTTGCTGATAGGAGCAGACAATTGGAAGGTTGCTGTTCCAAGGCAAATACGGGAGGGTAAACGACATGAGCCCATCGCTTCCAAGTGCTTGTTGGGATGGAGTGTACAAGGTACATCGACGGCCGCAACTTATGTAGCGATGCATCATTGTGAATGTAAGTGGCAAGAGCTGCATGACATCGTTAAAGAAAGCTTCAGCTTAGAGCCAGTTAAACCTCGAGACTTACAATCTAACGACGATAAGCGGGCTATTGAAATTCTCGATAGAACGTGCGTTAAAGTAGACGGGCGTTTCGAAGTCGGCCTGTTATGGCGCAAAGATGACCGTAGCTTACCAGAAAGCTATAATAACGCTCTTAATCGTCTCAACTGTTTAAAAAACAAAATTAAACGTGAACCTGAATTATATGACAAAATTGATCATCAAATAAATAATGTAATAAAAAAAAAATACGCCTTTCATCTTTCGGAGAGCGACATGGCGATCGACATGGCGATCGACAATTCGCGAGTATGGTACTTACCGATTTTTATTGTAAAAAATCTCAACAAGCCTAACAAGGTGAGACTAGTGTGGGATGCCGCAGCAAAATCTCACGGTACATCGCTGAATGACAATTTATTAACCGGACCAGACTTCCTACTACCTCTTGTAGAAATCTTACTGAGGTTCAGAGTTGGTAAGGTGGCGATTTGCGCTGACATTGCCGAGATGTTCCATAGGATCAACATTCGGAAAGAGGATATGCATATGCAACGCTTCTTATGGTATGATCGAATCAGTGGTGAAACGAAGGCGTATGTTATGCGTGCCATGACCTTTGGAATAAATTGTGGCCCATGTATCGCGCATTACGTTCGAAACAAAAATGCTGAACAGAACCGTCAGCAGTATCCCCGCGCATACGAGGCTATTCAGAATGCGCATTATGTGGATGATTACATCGACAGCGCCGAGAGTGAAGAAGTAGCTTTCGCAGTAGCAGACGAAGTTCGCAGTGTTCATCGATTGGGAGGATTTGAGATACGAAACTGGGCATCAAATTCTCGTAGGGTCCTTAAGCAGCTCTCAGACGTCAACTCGGCAGTGCAAGCTCCAGTCCAGTTTGGAGATACTGAAAAGGTTCTGGGGATGTATTGGGAGCCACATAAAGACAATTTTAAATACATCCTCAGATTCGCTCGACTACGACGAGACGTCTTAACAGAGGACGTCATCCCAACAAAGCGAGAAGTGCTACAGGTTCTCATGTCGATTTTCGACCCATTGGGTCTGATTGTTTGTTATACTATTGGATTAAAAATCCTTTTGCAACGCGTGTGGCGAGTAAATATTGGCTGGGACGAAGTGCTGTCAGAGGAACTCGTCGACAGTTGGCGACAGTGGAAGCGTACGTTGCCGCTAGTTGAAGCGGTCGAAATTCCGAGATGCTGCTCTAAACATTTAAGTTCTGCTACGCAAGTAGAGTTGCATACGTTTGTTGACGCAAGCGAACACGCTTACGCTGCAGCCTGTTACCTGAGAGTAATTCAGGGAGACGTTGTCGACGTATCGTTAGTGGCAGCGAAGAGCAAAGTCGCTCCACTTAAGCCGGTATCCATTCCGCGAATGGAATTGCAAGCTGCTGTGATGGGATTGCGATTAGCTCAGCGGGTGGTTAGTGTTCGCAGGCTCATTATTGAAAGCGTTACGTATTGGACTGATTCGAAAACCGTTCTGCAGTGGCTGAGGATGGACCCACGCAACTTTCAGCAATTCGTTATGCATCGTGTTGGAGAGATTCTCGAGAATTCGGACAATAAACAGTGGCGATGGGTCCCAACGAAACTAAATGTTGCAGATGCAGCAACCAAGGTCAACAGTTCTGTTGAAATCACTCAGTGGCTGCGCGGTCCGGCGTTCCTTGGTATGAAAAGCTGTGAGTGGCCAGAAATCGATTGCAGGTATGGTGAAGTGGATACGACAGAACTGCGTCAACATGTACACGTTATTAAGAGGCTTCAAACTATCAACCTCAATGTGCTATACTTTTCCGATTGGCGTCGCCTGTATAGAGCCGTATCGACATTTGTTTTATATATAGCTAAGCTAAGAGCAAGAATACACAGCAATAGCCAGCCAAACAGGATCACACCTGAAATGATCCGCACAGCGGAGAATGTTCTCATACAACATGCGCAGTTTGAACATTTTTCGACCGAGGTGGCTACGTTACGCGCAGGGAAACCATTGGATAAACGAAGCAAGTTGTCTGGGATTAATACTTACCTAGATGATCATGGAATCTTGCGCATAAAAGGAAGATCCAGTTCTATCGACTGCCACTTGGACGCCATCGTAATGCCGCGAGAGAGCCATTCGACGTTTCTCATCGTAAAGGCCTATCACGAAACATATCACCACATGGCTCACGAAACCGTTATCAACAACGTGAAAAGTGGTTATTACATACCGCGTTTGCGAATATTGTACAAGGCGGTGCGAAAATCCTGCCAGAGGTGCAAGCTTGACTCAGCACGGCCAGTGCCTCCCCAGATGGCACCGATACCTGCAGCGAGGCTAGCCAGCTTTGCAAGGCCTTTCACCTATACCGGAGTGGACTATTTCGGTCCGATCCAAGTGAGTGTGGGCAGACATAAAGAGAAAAGATGGGTGGTCCTTCTCACATGCTTGACCCTCCGGGCAATACACTTCGAGATAGCTTACAGCCTAGACACTAGCTCTTGCATCATGTGCCTTCGAAATTTCATGGCAAGACGAGGTACCCCGGTAGAAATCTACTCCGACAATGGCACAAATTTTAAAGCCACAGAAAAGCTTGTTCGTGAGAAACTCGTCGAAATTGACTTTGACAAAATCACGGTTAAATATGACCGCATCAAATGGCACTTTAACCCACCGAGCGCCCCGCACATGGGTGGAGCCTGGGAGCGCCTCGTCCGTTCTGCCAAAAACACTTTACGAAGCATCTGTCCCGCGTATTCATTTAATGATGAAAGTCTACGTGGCGCGTTGATGGAAGCTGAATTTATAATAAATGCTCGTCCACTCACCTTTGTGAGCCTCGAATCTGCTGATGATGTTGCCTTAACCCCAAATCATTTACTACTCGGTGCCGCAGATGGGTACAAGCCTGTTTGCAGTGATGACGTGGATATCAGACAGCGTTGGCGTCAGGTACAACTTTTCGGTGATCGATTTTGGCAGCGTTGGGTAAAAGAGTATACCCCCGTGCTAACTAGACGAGTTAAATGGTTCCAAAAGTGCACTCCTCTGGCAGTTGACGATATTGTTATCGTAGTAGACGACAACTTGCCACGGAATATGTGGCCTAAAGGTAGAATAATCAGCACAGTGATGGCTAAGGATGGCCAAGTGAGGAGAGTGACCCTAAAGACGAATATAGGGGTAATGCAGAGGCCAGCTACGAAGGTGGCTAAGATGGACGTCGACCCAAAGTATAGTAAATAATCAGGTGGTCATTTACGAAGGGGGGGATGTTGCCGTCAAAACCAGCCATTAGCCTTCAAGCATTCATGCGACCCTGCGTTGGTTCTCGAGTTTGACATTACCGGACTTTAGGTCATTCGACTACAAGAGGAAGAGCGGAAAACGACGAAATTTTTTAAAGCGATACGCTAATATAACATACATATAATTTTTGTAATTAATAACCTGAATAAATTGTATATTTAGTTGCTATTAAAAGTAAATCGCCGCCTTTTCCTCGCTGTAACACCTGGATTCTAAGCTGCTGTGAAGGGGTCATGTGGACGCAACCACCTGCAAAGCTACGGGGGCACTGATGGTGTGCAAGCGACTCGCCGGAAAATTTTGGTGGTGTACCCCGAAGATTTTGCGATGGATGCACACCATGATAGTCAGACCAATACTGACGTATGGGGCGGTGGGTTGGGTCGCTAGGACCAATCTTGCCACGGTTAAGCAATCGCTGGCCAAGCTGAGGCGTCTGGGATAGGGGCAATGCGCAGTGCCCCACGGCGGCACTAGAGGTGATCCTGGAGCTCGATCCACTCCACACTCACATAGCTCAGGCAGCAAAGCGTTCTATGAACTTTGCAAGAGCACGATTCGGTAAAAGCAAGGTTATGTTGTCCAAAACCGGGCAAAAGTTAGGTCTTCAGCTCCCCTAGCTCTTCTTCCGAGGGACGATATGAACAAGGTAGTTTTTGAAAAGCATTTCAAAATAGATATAATAAGTAACAAAACGTCTTGGAGCCCCTCTATTCTAGAGAACTGGGATCGGCAAAGTACACTGCAGTGGTACACTGATGGCTCGAAAACCTTGGATGGTATTGGAGCAGGCGTTTTTGGTTCTAGGGTCAAACTGACGCTGCCCATGGGTGCCTTTCCCAACATAATCCAAGCGGAAATATATACCATCAGCGTATGTGCCGACCTAGATCTGCAGAGGAACTATCGAGGGGGAAAATCCCTACTCTCAGCGATAGCCGGGCGACTTTCAAGGCTCTTTCATCCTTCGAGGTAAAATCCTCTTGGAGTGTATAAATAGATTAAATGAGCTGGCAAAATGAAATGACATCCACCTTCTATGGGTGCCCGGTTATTCAGGCATTGATAGCAACGAGGTGGCGAGGATCAGTTGGCCAGAATGGCGGCCATGTCTAACCCTACAGGACCTGAGCCTTTCCTCCCGTTAGGTCCAAGTGCTATAAAAGAAGCACTTAGGAAGGAGGTAAATCGGCTCAGAGACCAACAATGAAAAGACTTGTGTTCAGGCGAAGAAACTATTGAGATTATAACAACATAGCGGTAGAAGGGAAAGGTGGCTGGGTCAAATGTGGCCTAAGGATGAATACATTCACTCCCTAAGCCCGGGATCCATCTTGAAATTTTTAGAGGCTCTCGGACCGGGGAAGGGGTTGTAAGGCACTGAGGGCACAATAGATCTACAAGTCGCAATGCGATCCTCATTGGAAATCTAATATAATCTAATATATGTACGTGCTAGTGAATCGGAGTTTGTGTCGCCGATAGTGCTGGTCAAGAAGAAGACAGGTGAACTTCGTGTATGTGTCGACTATAGAAAGTTGAACAAGGTTACGGTCCAAGATAGTTATCCCATACCACTGATCGATGATTTGCTATACAGTTTGGTAATCAAGAAGATATTAACAAAGTTAGATAAAAAAAAACAGGTTTTTTCATGTTTTCGTACATGAACATTCAGTATGCGACGTATACTTTCGTTTACTACACCTCTGGGACAATATGAAGTTTTGAGAATGCCGTTTGGGTTGAAAAATGCTCCCGCGACATTCCAAAGGTTCGTTAACAAAGTTTTCGCAGACATGATCTGAAGCGGGGAGATAAAAGTTTACCTCGACGATGTTATGATAGCGGGAGAAAGTATAAAACAGCATTTAGAAATATTAGAAAAGGTCTTTCAGAGAATTGTTCAAAATAGTTTAGAGCTGAGACTTGATAATGCCAGTTCCTGCAGTCAAAAGTGTCTTACCTTGGTTACGTAATAACAGGCAAAGGTATCCAAGCTGACGACAGAGGACTAAAGGCAATAGAAAACTTTTCTGTACAAACCAAAGTTCAGGAAGTCCAAGGCTATTTAGGTCTGTGCTCGCATTTTCGAAGATTTATTAAAGATTTTTCAATTATAGCCATGCCTCTACACGATCTTACGAAAAAATATAGGAAAATTCAGTTTGGAAAGACAGAATTAGAATCTTTCAACAAGCTCAAGGAAAAACTGGTGGCGTCCCCGCTGCAACCGAACTTCATGGTGACGCAAGTGCGTTGGAACTTGGGGCGATACTGTTACAAAAGAAGAATGATGGGAAACTACATCCGGTTTTCTTTTTCCCCAAATGCACAACGGACGCAGAATCTAGATACCACAGTTTCGAATTAGAAACGCTAGCGATAGAGTACGCGCTACGAAGGTTTAGTATATATCTACAAGGTATAAAGTTTAAAATCGTAACCGATTGTAATTCTTTCACTTTAATACTGAACAAAAAAGATATGAATTCCAGAATAGCGAGGTGGACGTAAGAGCTGCAAAATTACGATTATGAGTTTGAACACAGAGAAGGAAAAATAATGCAGCACGTCGATGCACTAAGTAGGGTATACAACATATTGGTTATTCACGTAAACACTTTTGAAGAAAATTTAGTTATAAGCCAAAGTAGAGATCATCGTATAGATAGTACTAAAAAGAAGTTAAGTAAGATGAGGAACGGTATAGTTTACAAAAAGAAAGACACGCACTTACTTTTCTATGTACCGGAAGCCACGTTTTGTACAAGTATCATGATGAGATGGGACATCTAGGCGTAGAAAAGGCAGTAGAGACAGTAGGGAAAAGTTACTGGTTTCCAGGTATTAGAAAGAAATCAACGACATACTCGAAAATTGCTTGAAGTGTATAGCTTTCAGTGGCAAAAAGGAGGGGTTTTTGCATATGATACCGATTCATAGTAAGTGCACGAAAAGTAAAAACGTATTAGTTGTCATAGAGGCCTTTACAAAGTTTGTTCGCCTTTATCCGACTAAGGCGACGGCGTCTAAGGAAGCGGTGCCCAAATCTGTCAATATGTGGTTGTGCTATAATTTGTAAACAGAGTATATACCAAAAGTATATTTGAAATTGATTGTTATGCAAAAATTAAATATGGCGAGTATTTAAACATCTAACGCAGGCTTAAAAACTTTAATTCGAAAATACGTTTACGAGAACGTTTACGTATAAGAACATAAATAAATAAAATAAAATCTTGTTTTCTTATTATAAGCATTTTAGAAATGTGATGGTCGTAAACGAAAATTTTCTTTTAAGAATGTCTTAATATTATCTCGCAAATGTTTCGGATAAAAGATTTCCTCATATATTATCTGACTCGTAATAGTATCTTCAGGCTGTGGATACTCGCATTGCTCTTGGAGACAGAATTTCCAGAAAGGATTATTTTTGCTGCTCAACAAAATTTTGCAATATTGCACAAGACAGCACCAGTTGTGGAACAAAAGCTGGATCGACGTCAACCCTTTTTGCGATGCAACGCCAGATGCATTCTCAAAAACTATTCGTGCAGAACTTAAGTGGCAATTGAAAGATTCCTCTTCAGCACTTAAGTTGCCAGTGTACGGTTTCATCAACCATGGAAGAAGAGGATACGCCGGATCTCCAACAAGAAATAAAGGCGATTCAATATTATTTATAACTTTTGTAAATCGCGGAGTACGTTGTAAGGAGTTTTTAAATAAACCGAATTCCTTAAATACCGTTGCGTGCTGCCATTAAGTTTTACGCTGACATTTTTTTGGAAAAAAAATTATTTCAATAATGTAAATATACTGCAGTGTTTATATAAACTTACATGTAATTGTTGACTGCTTGCATTACAATTAAAGCCCATCCTTTTCTATTTATGAAATCCAAAAATCCTTGTTTATGGGGCCAAAATTAGAATATGGGTAGGAACCTACTAGTTAAATACCAGGATTTGATTTGGAATATGTGACTTCTTCTTAAACACATTTGCAATTACTAATGCTGCATCCAATTGTGGAAACTTTATCATTTTACTTTTAAGTTGCAGTAAGGCGTTACTAAAAGGAAATATTTGTGAACGGTGCTGTTGTGTAACTCAAAAACGTCGCCAACAACTCTATATTCCGCACAGGAAGCTAATCTATATACACATATTGCTATTTGCTTGTCTATTGGAAGACGTAGCGTCACACATGAATAGCAACCGCTTTTAAGGTTAGGCTCCACCTTTGTTCAAAGCAATTAAAATGATTCCTTGCTCATGCGAAATGCTTCGAAGAAAAGTTTTTCGTTTCATGGCTCCTTAAGGGTCCACCAAAAGTTTTCGTTTCGTTTCCTTTTATGAACAGTGCGAATTCTCGGTACACTTGTTGTCAAGAATACAATTACAAATTTGTTTTGGGCGACAAATATTTCGGGTTGGCTTTAGAATAGGGACCCACTAATTGGAGGGTAATAGGGGTATCGGAGGAAAGAGGCGAGTCTCCCCTTTCTAAAAATACCACTCCCAAGGTGCGAGTCCTCGCACTTTTTAAGATATTTGCGTTTTATATTTTAAGACGTCCATTAGTTTTTCACTATAAAACCCACTCAAATTACACTAAATACACAATATTTAGGTGCACTGCACTTTTCTTTCACGTTTTTTACGTCCTCTTTAACTTAAAATGTTGGTAATTTTAATACACACTTTTATGTAAATTCACAGCAACACAAGGTATTGCCAGATAGCTAAGATGAGATGAAAAGTACTCTGCATATTTTATAACAGTTTCCAATTGAGCCACTACTTTATATATGAAGTTAAGAAGTTTAATTGCACTTTTTGGGGATCTTGCAGTTTCCGCTCCACCACTGAAGTAGGCAAACAGAATAAATGCAAATGCAATAAATATAATATATAAGGTATTATTGAATTGAGGCGGAAGCCCGCTCCGCGCAAAAATACTGTTGATGGCGTAGCCGGAGTTTGACCGGCCAGGGTTATTTTTTTGAAGAGCATTTTTACACCCCGTTTAAGTATGCAAAAGAATACTTTTAAAAAATTATTCCTGGCCGGACAAACTCCATCTATGCCATCAACTGTATCTTTTCGCAAAACTCTTTTCCGCGTGACTTGCCATCAAAGCATCGTCTTTTTCGTCCACTTTGTTTTTCTATCCATAAACTCAACATTTCCTATTTTAAGGTTTGTGTCACTGGCATTGCTAAAATCTCTACCCAGTATCACCGAATATCCAACCGACCCACTAGGAACAACTAGAAGTTCAACTAAAACGTTTTTATTCAAAATTTCAATGCAACATTTAATTTTTCCAAAAGTATTTAAACGAGTATTGTTCAACCCACAGTATGACTCTGTCACTTCTTCTAATTTAACTCCTGAAGGTATTATCTCCTGTTTTGCTAAGCTAACTGGGCTTCCTGAATCAACTAAGCATTATATAAACATACAAGTATTAACATGTGCACATACACTTAATTTAAAATAAATTTTTCTTATATTTTTAGCAAGTAAGGATGGATAGGGCCATTTGCAGGTTGAATGATGACGTAAGGTAGGTAGGTAGGTATATGTGGCTGTCACCGGCGCTTCAACGACCCAATTAGGCCGTGATTGGAGGCCCGTTGTGATACCAGCAGCTAAGCGTTCATTCCTCTTTGCTGAACCATTTAGAGTTCTTGACGAATCTCGCCAAGCATCTTGGGTCTATAACACCTAATTCTCCGAGGTCTCCAAAAAGTGGTACCCCTAGAAAGCGTAGCCTGCTTTTCGCTGGCGCTTGACAATTTCATTCCCTTCATAATTTTTTCAGCTTCTAAAACATCTGTAAAGGGTACTCCGAGACGCCACGCGTTGGTTGCCTATGAGGCAGTGTCCCGTAAGGGCTCTAATGACCTGAGATATATCATCCTGTTTTAAGGTGTACAGACCACGCGACCATTTACGATCCCATCTGGGCCAAGTCTGCCTAGAGATCCTACAAGTCGTAGTGTGTGCTCACCTGTCATTAGCATGAGCATAAGCATATTCTTTTAAGAGCAGCCTGCAAGTATCAAAGGGCATACCAATACGTTCTTTACCAGGAAGAATCTGCTTGGTTGTCCCTTCCCTCGCAAGTTCAATCGTCAAACAGTTACCCTCGATGTCCCTGTGGCCTGGAACCTAGATGAGGTCAAGCCTGTTCTGCTTAGTCATCTCCTAAAGAGATCGGCGGCAATCCAGTACAATCTTTGAAGTTATCGCAGCTGAGCTCACTGCTCTAATTGCCGCTTGGCTATCACTAAATATAAAGACGTTTTTGCCTTTTAAAACGATTTGTAACTTGTCCATAGCCTCTTTGATGGCTGAAACCTCAGCTTGAAAAACACTACAGTGATCCGGCAGCCTAAAGAACAGCTCAGAGATAGCTCCCGCGAGAAGACCCCTCTACCCACTCTGTCATTCAGCTTCGAACCATATGTAAAAACCCTAAGACTTCCAGGTGGAGTATAGACATTTTTAGACCACTCCTCCCTACCTGGAATCAACATCGCGAAGTTCCTGTCTGAGACCATAGTATGGACGCAGCTATCAGTACAGTCAGGAAAAAAGCTATACTTACTCAGTATGCTTGATGTCCCACATAGGCTAGACTCCCATTGATTTGTCTCTCTTAGTCGAGGCGCGGCAAGAGCCGCCACCTGTTGACCCCCTAAGTCGAGGGGTAGAAGGTCCAGAAAAACATTCAAGCCGTCGTTCGCAACGCTCCGGTAATGCAGATCATACTGGCTCTCTGCACTTTATTAAGTAGATTGAGGTTAGCAGTTTTGCTCAAGGCAGGCCACCATACGATGACTCCATAAAGAAGAATCGGTATTACCATCGGTGTATAGATCCAACGGCATACGCTTGAATTTAGACCCCATTTCTTTCCAATGGACCCTTTGCAAGAGTATAGGGCCACAGAATCCTTTTGAGTGCGCTGGACAATATAATTTCTCTAGCTTAGTTTGATATCTAGTGTGACGCCAAGAAACTTGGCTTCCTTCTTTAGATTTAACTCCGGTGTCTTATATTTTCTAGTGAAGAGTACCAACTCGTCTTTTTCCGAGTTGAAGCTAAGACCACATCGCGTGGACCAGTTGCCTACAGCGCGGAGTGTTCCTTGCATCAAATCACACAAGGTCTGCGGGAACTACCCCATGTATGCTATGGCGATGTCATCTGCATATGCGACAACCCTGGCGGCACCCCATTCCGTCTCTCGCAAGAGTGAATTTACAGTTAGATTCCAGAGTAGGGGTGAAAGTACACCACCCTGCGGCGTTCCGCGAGACACATGCCTCGAAACACGGTTTGCGCCGACTTCTTCTGTAATCTTTCTACCTAAGAGCATTTGCTCTATAAATTCAACCAGGGAGTTCCCTACACCATGTCCCCTTAAGGCCTGGGTTATGGCCTCCGGACTAATGTTGTTAAAGGCTCCTTTAATGTCAAGAAAAGCTACAAAGCAATATTCCTTGTAAGATCTCTCAATATAGCTGATTAGGGAATGTAGCGCAGTGTCCGTTGACCTTCCCTTTAATTAAGCATGTTGGTTATTTGATAAAAGTCCTTTGTCGATTGTGAAAAAGAGGTGGTTATTAATCAGCCTCTCTAGGGTTTTGAGAAAAAAGGATGACAGGCTTATTGGTCTGAGATCCTTCGGGTTCGTATGTGATACTTTTCCGGCCTTGGGAATGAAGACCACGGAAACAGATCTCCATGCCGTTGGTACGTAATTTAGTTTAAAGCAGACTCTAAACATGCTTAGTAGCCAATTTGCTGAAATGTCGATTGTTGCGGCCAGCTGCGCAGGTATAATGCCATCCGGCCCTGCTGCTTTATAAGGTTTAAAGCTTTTTATCGCTGAAGTAATACTTTCTCTTGAGATAGGGTGATTAGCGACTGCCACCGAAGGGGGCACTCTACTTCCCTTGATTGTGAGTTTCCAGGAAAGTGCATGTCGAGAAGCAGCTCGACCGTTTCTTTTCCTATAGCCATCTAGGAGCCCTCCTGCCTCTGTAATGACCCAATCGGGTTTGTTGGGCCCGACCGAATTCTTTTGAGTCTGGCAGTTTCGTTGACGCCTTCAATTCCAGTACAAAAATTCCTTCATGAGGACCTTTTCGCTTCACGTAGGGCTTTTTATAGGCCCGCAGGAGCTGCTTATGAGTCCGCCATTCAAACTGCTGACTTAGTTTTTTCGCCCTGTTAAACTGCCTGCGGCAATCTTTGCGCAGCGAGTCTAAGTCGCGGGACCACCAGTGTGGCCTGCGCATTCCCCACGTTTTGGAGTCAGGGCAGGCTCTGCCCAAGGCCTGCGAGCAGCTCTCAGTAAAAAGTCCACCATGTCTTCCAGTTTACCGATGGTTTTAAGCTCTACCGGTACTGCAACCTATCACATGCTTTCGAGAATTTCCCTATAGAGAAGCTAGTCAGTGTTTCTCAGGTTCTCACGAACCTTCGGAGCACTGGTGAACAGATCTAGAGTTGTTTCAATATATATATGGCCTAAAAAAGGAGTGTTCATCAAGAACCCTCCAATTGGTTACCATATCATATAGCTTTTCACTACACATAGTGAGGTCTATGACCTCCTGTCGATTTTTAACAATAAAAGTGGGCTCTGTGCCCCTATTGCATATAACCAAGTTAGTAGTTAAGAGTAGTAGTGCTACCCCACTGTACATGATGGGCATTAGCATCGCACCCGTTGAGAACTTAACCCTCTGCGTGGTCGTTCGCAAGCTCGCGGAGTAGATTTTGAGGGGGATCCTCAGCCTTGTATGCCATATATGTGGAGGCCAGTAGCAAGGACTTGCCTCCGATATCCAGCAGTGTTGTCGTAATTTCTCCATCACTATAACAGGGTAAAAGAAATTTTTTTAGATCTTTCTACGCCATTACACAGGTTCTTATGCTTAGGGAGGCCATGCAAGGGTTGGTACCCACCCTTATGAGGTAAGGTGCTCAGAGCCAGATCCAGCGCAAAGGCGGAAGGCTCGCCTCAACCGCTACCTACAACCACCAACTAAATGGCGACGAGATTGAAGCGTACATCGAGGCCTGCCAGGGTTTTAACGGGACGGAGGCAGTCACGGCATTAGCCTGAAAGCCATTTCTGCAGGGTTTTACCCCTGCATACTCAGGTAACAGAATACCGCAACCACCATCTCGGTAACAACAAAACAAATAATTAGGGAATCAAAGGACGAAACTAAGGTCAGGCCAAGTGGAGGGCACAATAAATATAAGTTACATAAGTAGATTTATAAATATTTATATTTATTTCACATGTGTGTACAGTAAGACATGAAGTCTTTTCAGTGTACGTATTTGAAAGTTAAATTACAAACATTTATTTTCAATTTTCAATTAACTATGTTTTCTAAACTTAAGCTGACATTAGCTAATATATACATAAGTAATATCCTTATACTATAGAAGAGGCAAAGGAAAATAGTTGAAAGAGTATTACATAAACAGATTTGTAACTGCCATTTTGAAGCATCTACTTGATTTAATACATTTAATTGATAATGGTAAGAAATTCCACAGCCTGATGGCACTAACAAAAACAATCTGGAAGCCGTTAAAGTTTTATATTTTGGAAGAACAATATTATTATATAAAACGAAAATGTAGATATTTTAACTAATTAATGTTAGTTTAGAAATTGTTAATAATTAGTATAAGTTAAATGTAGCTGGATAATTGTAAAATAAAATACTTAAATTTAAAAAAAATAATTTTTTATTTAAAAAAATTTAGTAAACTAAAGGTAACCGTTAGCTAAGCGTTAGAAGCATATATATTGGCAGTATGAACAAGTGCAGTCAGCAAACATTACAGTACAGATATATAAAATTAGAAAAGGAAAACCGAGTAAACGTAAGTTAAAAATGACACTTGAATTCAAGCCAAAAATTAGTTGTCGAACTCTAAATTGTGTTTTCGTTTCAAAATTTTTCGTTTATTTATTTTTTATTTTAAATTATAGTTCATTTGACAAAAACCATAAGTGATAAAATTAGAAATCGTCATAAAAAAAATGAACAAACGAATGAAATGAACGACATTCAGTCAACATAATGTTTTTTCTCTTTAGTTGAATGAATGATTAAATTTTTACTCACTGAAAATGGAAATTTATGACTATGTTCATATGCAACATTCACATTCACATACATATAAGAAATTGCTTATCAATGCAAATCAAATCGTTTTTGTTTGATTTCCAAGGAGCTACAAAATAAAATTTTAATACTTCATCAGCACACTTCGTCAAAAAAGGGTATAAGCTCCCCACAGTGAAGTAACCCTCTTCAAATTTATTTTTTGGCGCAACTGCATATATGTCAAACACGATTTTATGTGTTTGTCACATGTATTCACAGATACTAATACATGTTTGAACTAAAACTATCTCCCTTTGATTGCTGAATTTTTACACATTGCGAAGATAGGTTACTGCCAATATATGAGTATTATATATATGAATAGAAGTGGTTAGAGGTAACTAATGAATAACAAATAGGGTAACTTTTAAACTGTTTCCGATAACAAGAAGTTAACCATAAGGGTAACAACTAAGAGTGGTTAGCAATAACAAGTAGATAACAGAGCCGGTAACTAATAAAACTGCTAACAAACAACTACCAGAGTCTGAAACCGACAATGGTAGAGCGAGAGTGGAAAAAGATATGTGTAAATGCCATGAGTAAGAGCGAGTAGGATGATCAAACCGTCTTGAACCAGGGAGGGGAAATGGGTTTTTTTCCCACGGAACAAAAGTCACCATTTTGGTAACAATCGAATAAATGAACGCTAACGATTAGCTACTTTGTTTGCTAACCATTAGCCGTCCTGTAGGGCTGTCACTCAACAAGTTGAAGATGTGAGAAAAGTATTACAGTACTTATATTTTAAAATTCGTATTACTATAAGACGGAATCTCTTTCAAATGTTTTGGAAATGTTTATTTGAATTTAAATTTTGGTAATGTCCTGCGAACTAAATTTTAAAATAGGGGATTATGAGTACCTGCTGATCCGGTTGATTTTCCGCCATATTCGATCAAAAGTATGCATCGCTACTGGTTTTACAAATTATTTGAGAGAAAATTTGCAAAGTTTGGCGGTAAGTTCATTAAAATTTTTGTTATAATCTCTTTAAATATTTATATTTTGGTTTTAAATTGCAGTGAAAACATCATTAAGGCGATATTAAAGAGGTAATCGCATGATTTTTTATGCAAGTAACATATTATAACTAATTTGGGTCGGCTTTAAATTAGGGACCCACGAATTCGATGGTAAACGGGGAATCGTAGGAAAGGGGGGAGTTTCCCCTTTCTAAAAATACCACTCCCAAGGTGCGAGTCCTCATACTTTTTAAAATATTTGCCTTTTAAATTTTAAGAAGTCCACATTTTGTTCAGTGTATTTCATCACTTTTTCACTATAAAAACCACTCAAATTACACTAGATCAGCGATCGGCAAACTAACACAACTATACTTTTATTGCTCTATGCTTGTGTTGGAAACTATGGTGGTACACTGAGTAAAATGCACAAGTTGACAAATCAATAAAAAATTCACTTTATTTTTTTTCTAATTCTTTAATTATTTGGTCCAGGTCTATTTCTTCATTATAGCATTTTATTCTGAGCAGGTCATCTAAATGTTTGTTGGAAATTTTATTTCTATTTTTAGTTTTTATGTTTTTTAATGTTGAGAACGTTGTTTCGCAATTATAAGTTGTGGGGAATATGGAGTATAATTTTTAAAATTTGTTCTTTTGAATGAGGGTAATTTGCTACATTCACATTTCTCCAAAATTTTTTGCCAGTTGTACAAGGCAAATCAAAATCCGTCAACATTTTTTGAATTTCTTCTCTTAAAGGTTGTGACAGTTCTTCCATATTGCATGCAAGTGTGTTATTGTGAAGGTCTATTATGCCACGAATTTGATCAAAGTCATTAAATCGGGCTGCAAAGTTGGTTGATAAATTATGAATAATATTTTTGAATTGGGCTATTTAAGTTGGAATTGGAGATTGACTATAAAGTTTGGCTGTTTTGGGTAGAGATGCTAAATTATTGTTTTGTACTTGACTTTCTAAATGTGATAGTTTCTTACCAAAATGAAAAATTGTGACCGTTGAATCGAAAATATATTTATTTTTTCCTTGTAATTGTAAATTTATTGTATTGATAATATCTGAAATGTCAGAAAGAAATAATAACTCAGAGGAACTCGTTATTTTCTAGAGATGCAATTAATACATCCTTGTCTGGTGACGGATTTTCTTTAAAAAATTGCAGAACTTCGTTTCTTAACTCAAAAAGTCTTGCAAGACTTCTCCCTCTACTAAGCCAGCGGACTTCTGTGAATAGTAGCAAATCACCGTAATCCGATTCTATTTCTTGTAAAAATGACTTAAATTTACGATGTGTTAGAGCGTTATGCCCTCCTTTAATTTTATTTATAATTAAAATTGCAGTTTTCATTGCATTCGTCAAATTTAGCTCTTTTGCCAATAGAGCGTGTTGGTGGATGCTGCAATGAAAACTGGGAACTTTTACTCCATTTTTCAATAAAAATCCCACAAACCCCTTATTTTTCCCGGTCATTACATTAGCACCGTCAGTACACACAGAACTCAATTTGCTTGTGGAGACGTAAGAGAAGACACGTGTGTTGACAGTTTCCCATATTTTCTCTCCATTTACGTGCCTATCAAAAGCAACTGAACAAAAAAAATCTTCAAAAACTTCAAATTTATTATTTACTGTTCTGATATATATTACAAGCTGACTTAAGTTATGGATATCAGTAGTGCGTTTCTGTAAGGAATCGACAATATACTCGATTATAGTGACGTCATTTCGATTCGATCCAAATTAGTCGATTGATCGAGAACGAGTGTTTCTGTAAGCATAAGTCGACAAAATATGAAACAGTGAGAGAAATGGAACGCCAATCGACAAGAAATCTATCGATTCGGACTGACAACTTCATGTTTGAGAAACTATTATTGAGAAAAGTAAGCATTATAGAAATGTGTGCACAAATATTTAATTCTTATTAATACTGGATTTCCTGGCATCTTAGGAGCGATTGTGACTACGGCTGTAGATGTTTTAAAAAATAATAACAAAATGCCCATTAATATAAAAGTAATGTCAATATCATTTTAAATTAAAAATTAAGTTATAAAACTAAAAAATAACGATTATATTCAGAGATGACGTTTGGTTTCATAAATTGGCCCCTTCCAACGCTGCGGTGCTGCTGCATTAAGTGCAGTAATCGCCTCTTTTAGCCATTCGTAACACGCCCCGACGTACTTCTCTGTAAAGAAAATGCATCAAATCTTTTTTAACTATTCATATATAATATATTAACAAAAATATACTTACATTTGCTTTAAATTCAACTAATTCCATTTTGAATTTAACGAAAAATTTTTTTGTCATCACCTCAAATGGAAGTGAGAAAACCAATCGACAGTATTTCATTCAATTTGGTTACAGAAACACATTCAATCGAGCATTCCTACTGAAATGGAATGGAACATATCAGCTGACTATCGATTGAATCGAGTAATTATTTTACAGAAACACATTGAGTGAGAGTGACGTCAAATCGAGAATTTGAGTCGAGAACATCGATCGAAATGGGTTACAGAAACGCACTACAGTACTGTCATCCAGACAGATCGAAAAAAAGGAACATTCATCCAGACGCTTAAGCACGCAGTTAAACATATGTTTGCTGGTATCTTCTGTTCTGCGGGTTATTGTGCGCTCAGACATAGGAATGGATGTTATTATTTGGGCCATTTCTTCCCCTTCTTTCCCAAAGCATTTCAAAATATTTACAAACAAATCTTTTGCAAAACCCCCATCTTGAAATGGCCTACAATGCTTCGCCAGACCCAAAGCAACCATATAAGACGCCTTTTTTAAAGGTATTTTATATTTTTGAAGTATTATATGTTGCGGTATAATATTTTCAATATTGTCAATTTGGGGTACAATTAATTCGTTATTGTCAATGTGGCAAGCTATGTACTGTAAAAAAAATGTAGCATTTAATTCTAAAAGAATTTGAGCTTGCTCATTTTCTTCAAGCAATTCATAATTGCTGTGGTTATTTTTATAATGCCTTTTTAAAAAATATATATTATGACCACCTAAAATTTGGTGGCAAATTAAACATTGAGACTCGCCAGCCAAATTTTCATTGAAAAAAAATTCACTCATTTTTCTGTTTTTTGTAGTGTAAAATATTTTTGTATTTAAAAAAGTTGCGCAGCGAGGTCTTACCTTGTTGAAAGCTGAACAGCAACTGTCTTGATTTGCTTTGCCGAAGCGGCACCAACACAATTGCAAAACGCTGAACATCGTGCGCTAGTATAGGTTTTTTTTATAGCGTACAGAGTAAACGCGTAAAATTGCTCGCCTATAGCCCAGTGTTCCCACTTCAAATTTCTTTTTAGTGCTAGATTGCTATAAAAAAAGTGCTAGATTTGAAAAAAAGGAGGTAGATTTAAAAATAGCTAAAACGCACATTTTTGTTCATCAAATTAAAAATGTATTTAATGAGTAAAAAAATTCAATGGCAATACTATTTTTGTTTATCGAATAAACAATTTAGCAATTTAACAAAATTTTTAAAAGTTCATGTTTCTTAAAATTATATCTTTATATATAAAAATTAATTGCTGTTCGTAAGTCTCGCTAAAACTCGAGAATAGCTGGACCAACGGCTATTTCCCTGTCAAAAATTTAGTTTATCAGAAAGCTTAAACAGACTGTATCATAACTGTGTGTGTCTGTCCATATCAAATGGAAACCTTATAAATAAACAGTATTTCAGGAAAACTCAGTAAGTAAGCAACATCATGTGTAATTAATCGCAAATAACAATAAAACTTCATTCATACCGAGCATTTTTTTTTATTAACTACGGATTCCTTTTGTTTGTTTTAAGTTTATTTTATACAAAAGTGTAGGTCTTTTATTTATCGATTCAGGCAGTACGAAGTCTGCGGGGTCAGTTAGTGTAATATAAGTATAAAAAAATAAAGTTCACAAAAAAAATCATTTTCAGTCAAGGCACATTAACCAGGTAGCAGCAGCAGAGAGGAAATCACAACGCCACGTATTTTGTTGTTGCTCGAAAACCTCCGGTATATCATACACAAAACGAATTGAAAACTATTTTCCAGCTGAGAAAAATCACGTCGTGGAGAAAATACGTGAAAAAGTGCAATTAAATAGAAGTGTAGTGAAATAATAAAGTGTCCATACAACGCAGCAGCGTAAAATGCATATTGATAAATTTAATTTGTAATTTTGGCCAACAAATCTACATTAGCAGAGCACGCGTACAAAATGTAAACAGAAAAAGTAAACACAGTTTGACATTTCGAGGGCCAAATAAAATTAAACCAGCTGCTCTGTTGCTGTTACCTGGTTAATGTGCCTTGCTTTCAGTTGATATTTGGTTTTGACTTAAGATAATTATCTTATAATTTATAAACTAAATAACAATAAATTTTCCGTCAACAAATTTAAATTTTTTATAAAATCGTATCAAATTATTTGATGGCTCAAATATTTCAACGTTTTCGCACATCTCTTTTACAAACATTTGGTTACTTACAGATTTAGTTGTTAGACGGTTACGTTTTGCTGTTTTAAGGGTATTCATTACAGAAAATAAACGCTCTGCAGATGCGCTGCTGTGAGGCAAAACAGCCAATGAGCACATACATATATTCACATAAATTTTTAAATAGGAATTCATCTAGGATGTTCTTTTCCTTTGATAAATTTATCCACCCTTTTAAAATGTCTTGTTCAAAAATTTGATTTATTTTAATATTATCATATACTATTAAATTTCTCCATTCATTGTTCATAACTTCTGGTGTTGATTTATGAAAAGGAAAAGCTTCAAGAAGTTGTGTTATAGTCGGCATTTTGCCCTTTTGTATTATTTTAGGATCAAAGTATTCTAAAAGTTTTATTTTGTTGTCTGAAAAATCAAATCTCTTTTTAATTTGATTGCAAAGTGTAATGTAATAGTTTATTAAATCTTTTCTAATTAAATCAGAATCAATTTCTCCAGTTTCTAAAACGTCGGTACAATCTAAACCAAAAAACATTTCAGATTCAACTAAATGGAGGTCTTTATTTTTGTAATCGGTTGTAAAAGATATTTGATCTCTTTTTACAAAATTCTGTAAAATGTCTTTGAAAAAAGTTTCCATTTGTGCATATAATAAATGAATCAATGTACCTTCAGCCTGGTGTTTTTTATTTACAATGTTAATCTTTTTTAAGATGTATCTTAAAAACAAAAAGTAAGCTTTATTTGTGGAGTTCAATTGTTCCAAAATAGATGTTGCACTAGACTCACGTAATTCTTCGAAAGAGAAGAGTAAAAAGAAATGTTGTAGGGGTTGCCATTGCTCCAATACGCGATCGACAACGGCTTCCAAAGAAAGCCAGCGTGTAGCACTAAGGCCAAGAATTTTATGAGGCAAAGTACCAAAATGTTCTTGGAATTCTCTAAATCCTTTTTGCCGCTTGGCGCTAGTAGAAAAAAAACAATATATATCCTTAACCAATTTTTCCAGTTGCGGTGGTAAGCATCTGGAAGCATATGAAGAGCACAAGTTTAATGAATGGCAAGTGCATCCTAAATAAAACATATTCTTATTATTTTCTTTAAATTTTTGCCTAACGCTTTGGTTCTTGCCTTGCATTACAGATGCATTATCTGTTGAGAGCCCTATCGCGTTTTGTAATGGTATATCAAAAGACTTGACGTAGTTAGTCAACGATTCATATAATGAATTAGCAGTACCATCTTCAGGTTCGATAAGGCCAAAAAAACGATCGGCAACACTAGTTTCTCCTTCTGGAACAAAGCGAACAATAATTGTTAGACATTTTGTCATAGACAAATCTGTCCCTTCGTCTATAATCAACGAAAAATGACTAAGACGAAGTTCTTCAACGATAAGATTCAATGCATACGGTCCCAAAATGGTGTTGACAATTTCCGTTGTTTTTGTTGAGCCACATTTAACTCGTTTATCAATAGGAGCAAACTCATTCAAAAGCTGGGGCATTGAGTCCATAATAGAAAATGGCAGTGAGTGTTGGACACAATATGTCACCAGTTTTAACTCTTTGCGAATTTTATCTACTTCAGCTGCAGGCAGCTTTTGTAGACAGTCGAG
Source organism: Philophylla caesio (assembly GCA_963971545.1). Lineage (NCBI taxonomy): Eukaryota > Metazoa > Arthropoda > Insecta > Diptera > Tephritidae > Philophylla > Philophylla caesio. Next base: position 4,210,455 of record OZ020605.1, read on the forward strand.
CAAACTTATCTGTGTGCAAGGATTTTCAGACAAATTTGTTTCAGTCTTTGTATGATTATTCGAATTCGCATGGCGGTCCAAATTAAAAATGTTGTTATATAAAGACTTGTTGCACAACTTACAGTATGCTCTGCCATTTACTTGTGTCAGCCACACTTTTGTAAGCTCCCAATCCTTCTTGTACTTTTGGTCGTACTTTTTGTTTATTCTTCGTGGAGTTGCGTTTTCTTCTTCCTCGGAAGAAATATCTTCCACTTCAGACCTACCAGAGGTAGCTGTGCGTTTTCTAAGAATTCAGTAATTTATATACATAAGTATGTATAATATCTTAATTTATATGTAACAAACCTTATTACAAACTTATCCATAGTGTTCAAACTTAATAATATAGTTTATATTACACTTCTTTATATATATTAGTCATAAATATGACTATGAACCCATTTTATAGTGTTTCCAACAAAATTTAATGAATTGCTGTCAAAACGGTGGTGAAGTGAAATAGTAGAGGTGTGCCATCGATAATGCCATCGATAGTATCGATAGTTTAAATTTTTGTTTACTATCAGTATTCATTGATAGTGTTTTTAATACCATCAAAAATATCGATAGTTTAGCAGGACTATCCACTATATCCAATTATTGTGAGATTAAGTTGAAAACTTAATTTCGTTTCGACTTAATTTAAAATATGAATACGAGAATTAATTTTTAAGCAAATTTTATTAATTCTGCTTGTAGTTTTGAAAAATAAATGTATGCATATGTAACACCTGTTATTTAATTTAAATTTGACCTCGAGCTGACAAAAATATATATATATACAATGGAAAGGTCGCCAACATTTAAAAAAAATTAATTTAAAAATGCTGCATGGTTTGTTTAGTTTTGTTATCAACATTATATGTAACATTGAAGCTTATTCCATAAAAAATAGGACATGGAATGAAGGCCTTCAAAGAAAAATTAAATCCTTCAACTAAAACTGTAGCAACAGCACTCCCATCGGCAACTATAAATTCGATAGTACTATCGACAGCACCTTCGATAGCTTCGTTTTTTTATTGACTACCGTGAGTATTGATATTTTTTTTTGAAAACAGTCGATGGTGAGACTATCGATAGTTTGACACCTCTACCAAACACATGTTTTAAACAAGGAAAAATAATGACCGCTGTCATATTCACTTACGTTCCATTCACAAAGTTGCCAAGTAACGTGAATTAAAAAAATAAAATATAGGTAAATAAGCTAGATTGAAAGCAGTTTAGAGAAAGAGGTAGATTTTTTAGCTTAAGGAGGTAGGAGTAATAGAAATGGAATTTTCCGAAAATAGTGCTAGATTTAGCACAATAGTGCTAAAGTGGGAACACTGCTATAGCCTGCTATAGGAAATGCTAAATGTGCCGATCGCTGCACTAGATACACAATATTTAGGTGCACTGCACTTTCCTTTCACGTTTTTTTTAGAAAGGGGAGATCTACATCGTACACAATTGTAGAGAGTTTTGATTTATTAAAAGAGAGCCAGCTGTAATTGGAATTAAGTGAGTATAGTGTTTAAATTAATAATAACAATAAAGTAAAGTGAAAAATGTGAAACAGTGCAATCCTGAATGGAAAAAACGCAAAGGCGTGTGCATATAGGCATTAACATACATACAAGCATATGTACATAACATAATGTTCCGATTAAACAAATTAATGGGAACTAAAATATGGATGAGACATTTCACTTCGAAATTAGGCACTGATCGTTTGCATTTAACAATTGGGATTACAAGCTGTGGAATTTAAGCAAATTTTAAAGTTTACTACTAAATTAATTTAATTTACGAAATATTATTATTAGGACTTCTTTTATTTAACCATACATACATAAGTGTATATCATAAAAAATATCGAAAACTGGTATTAATTACAAATAACAATCTTTTTTCCAGATCACATGTAAACACCACCATGGAGCGGAGCACGGAGGAAATGTAGGCATGTGAGCGGTTCTTCTTTATGAAATAAAGGTAGGTACGTGTTTCAATTAATATATAAATATTTAAATGTTTTACTCAAAAGTAATTGCCTTTTTGGAACAAGTAAAGTATACGGGCCGTTGAGTTTTATTTAATTTTGAAACCCAAGTATACAACAGTATTTCAGTGTGGAACATTTTTCCAATAACCCTGGCCGGACACATTCCGGCTACGACATCAACCGTATATCTGCGCAGAACACCTTATAGCGTGAGCGGCCTTCGCACGCGCTTAAAAAAATAACCCCGGCGGGACAAACTCCGGCTACGCCATCAATAGTATTCCCGCCCAGCACACCTTTCGGCGTGAGCGGCCTTCGGCCGCGCTTTAAAAAAATAACCCTGGTCGGACAAACGTGTAGCCGGAGCTACACCATCAACAGTATTTCCGCGCAGAAAACCTTTCCGCATGAGCGGCCTTCGGCCTCGCTTTAAAAAAATAACCCTGGCCGGACAAACTCCGGCTACGCCATCAACATTATTTCTGGGCAGTGCTCCTTTCCGGTTTCCTATTAAATAACCATTCGCGAAGCTGCTCTTGGTCATTATCCTCATACACACATACATACGAACAACACAAACTACCCACCAACTATTCGCTAACCCTGCAGACCGGCCAATCTCGAATTCTCAACCGACTAACACTTCGTCCGATACAAGAACGAAAAAGGGCATTCAATTAAACGAGTCTTGCTAGGTGAGTTAAACACTCAATTAGTCGGGAGATGCGGTGATGGGCCTTTGGCACGTCCAGCACTCCCAGGCCCAATCAATCAGGTGGCGCGGTGATGTTCCCTCCGGGCACGTGCAGCCCTCCCGTCTGATTTGGATACTCCTGGTTGGCTTGACCAGTTGGGTGATGCGCTGATGCCTCTTCGGAGCTGTCCACGATGCCTTACTGGCCAGGTCTCGCCACTCCACCAGCTTTGTGACGCGGAGATACCGGAGGGGGGCGTCCAGCGCGCCCCTCCGGCCTTCACGACCACACACTCGTCACTCGCCGTTCCAGGACCTACCACAATAGTGTGCGACTACGAGGGTGACGATACCTTAATACCCGAGCCCTGTCAATCGGGTGACGCTCAACCCTCCTGGCCCTCAAACCTCCTGGCCTTCACGGCCACACACACACACCCTCGTTACTCCCCGTGCCAGCACCTACCACAATAGTGTGCGACTATGCCGCACCAGGGATCGACCGCTTGCTGGGACTGCGCTTATGCCCGACTATCGTCTCTCCCTCTCTTCGCTCGTGTTCGTCCACGCCAGGTCACCGGCACTTTGGATCCAACGCCGTGTGTGTGTGTGTGTTCTATATCAAAACACTAATTATTGTGTTTTATTTGGTGGGGGTTAGTGGGACCTTGACTGTACTCTGGATCGGCTGAGCTCACCTCAGCCTTCGACAAAACCCACCTCATAATATTTTCTGACCAGGTGAAACGGAACGAGCACGACTATACTGAAGGATGTGGTTTAACAAAGCTTTACAATGCACCTACAATCAACCAATATAAAATGAATTTATATATATTTATAAAACAAAAATGTATTTTAAATCCTTAAAGTTAGCTTACTATTTTAAGTGCTTTAATTTCAATCAATTATATTTTTGATGATGATACCTAACATGTAAAACGGTTCTCTTATATTAAGAAATTATGAAAAACTACTCTTTATATAAGTTAATCAAATGTAGTTTAATGAAAATTTGTAAAATAAAATGCTTTAATTGTAAAAAATGTGTGTTTCATTAAACGATTAAAAATTATCTATAGACGAGCAGTAAGTAACTAATAAAACAATTTACCAAATAGTCACCGGTAACTAAAAGGATAACCTATAAAATTATTTCGGATAACATGTGTTAACCAAAGAAGTAACCAATCAACGTAGTTGCGGTATCAAATAGGACACATTAAAGGTAACTAATAAAATGAATTGTGGTATCCAACAGAGGACAATACTCGTAAAGGTAACCAATCAATTGAAATGTTTTATCAGATAGCTGACTGTAAAGGTAACCAATGGATGTGTTTTCAATAACAGAAAGATAACAGATGTTTTGCGTAATAAAATGCATACTGCTAACAAACGACTAATAGCGCAGTTACCCATAGCATAGCGTAGACGGCGGTAGAATCTCATTTTTACAAAAACTCAGTACCGTAGCCTTAGTGTAGGAATCAGCTGTTCTCTCATTGCATACAACTCGCTTCTTTTTGTTTAGTTTGCTCACTTTTATACAATGTTGCCAATGATTTATATATACATATGTTTTTGCATAAAATTACAATTTTAGTTAACATTTTTATAATCTAGTCGAAGTGCTGACCTATTTAAATAATATATTATGCTATATTCGGTAGTATTTTTCTAATAATTTTAGAATATTTCAAGTATTTGGAAACTAACTTTTAAATGATTTCAAAAAGTACGCAGTGGCAACCTTGTACGAGAATGATGAGAGAAAGAACAATCAGCTGATTCGTTTCTACGGAAAAAATCAAATTCGTTTGGATTTCCTACGTAAGTTCTCCGTCAACACGAAAATTCTACGGTGGTGAGTTTTCATTAACAAGGCGCTTTCATAAGATAGGTCGTGTCAGCTGACACCTACGGCCGTTCTACGTCGGTGGGTAACTGCGCTATAACAAACTCTGTAACCTATGTACCAGACAATCAAAGAGCGAGAGTAAAAAAAAAGATTCGCACAAATGTCATTAGTAAGAGCGAGAAAGAGTATCTCACCGACGTGAACAAGGCTGGGGAAATCAGTTAAATTTTTGCCACGACTAGAACAAAAGTAATGCTAACACGTATACAAGTGAACGCAAACAAAGTAACTAAGCGTTAGCGTTCACTTGCTCGATAGTTACAAAATTAGTCACATTTGTTCTAGTGGTGGGAAGAAAATGACCATTTCCCCTCCATGGTTCACGACGGAGTGATCAACCTACTCGCTCTTACTCATGGCTCTTACATTATCGGTTTCAGAGTCTCGTAGTTGTTTGTTAGCAGTACCAGTACACGGTTAGCTAACCGTTCCCCATGGACTCAAAAAAATGTTTAAATCAAACATTTTTTTAATTTATTGAAATTACAATGTTTAAGCTTTTATTAATTATTAATAATTTCTAAACTAACATTAATTAGTATATACAGACCTAGTGATGTTAAATACGTGTAACTCTTGTAATAACGTTTTTTTTTTAAATGATTTATTTTTATATGTTAAATACATTTTATGGAAATTTAACGTGACTGTGTGAAATATGACATCAGACAAATGACCACCATTTTGCTCGATACAGGCATTGGCTCTTTTTAGCGCATTTTGCATTACACGGCGTAATGTTTCTGGTTGCAGGCGCCGTACTTCGTTTCAAACATTCTGCTTGAGCTGTCCAAGTGTCTGTGGTTTGGTGACATGCACTTTGTCTTTTAAATATCCCCATAAAAAAAATCGGGCGCAGTTAAATCTGGTGAACGAGGAGGTCAAGCGAAATCTGAATTTCTTGAAATTATGCGTTCACCAAAAATTTCACGCAGCATGTCCATAGTTTGCCTAGCAGCATGCGCAGTGGCTCCATCTTGATGAAACCAGAAATTAGGATGTTGCTCCACCATTGGCCGCAAAAAGTGGTCGATTATTGTTCTGTAAGAAGCCCTGGAGACCGTTTCTGGCGTTTCATCCTCATTCTCAAAGAAATATGGGCCGATGATTTTTGTGACCATAGCACCGCACCAAACAGTGCATCTTATTGGGTGTGACTGATGCTGATGTATTGCCCTTGGATTTTCGAAGCCCCACTATGTAATCATGGAAGATGTGATCGCTGATCTTACGTTAAAAAAACGGCGATAATTTCGCTGCGTCAGAACAATTGATCGTTGAGAAGAAGAATAAAAAATGTTAATTTTAATGCGTTGTTGTGCTCATCCTTGTTGTCTTTTCACAAAAAAATCTTTCATAAACTGGCCTTGAGCTCAATAAAATAGTAAAATATTAACATTTACTAGGCTAAAAAATTAACAAACATTTGTATACAAGGATGAGCACGCCTTAAAAATGCATTATAATATAAAGTAAAATACCTTATACAGAATTTGCAAATAAAAACACAAACAACAACCACACAAACAAGTTTAATAGCGGCAGATCAGTTGCTCTTGTTTGTAGTTGGTTTGTTTAAGGAAGATGAAATAAACACAACAGCCAACTCGGCTAGTGTAGCACAATAGGTAGCGTATTGGCTCTGCAACTCCGAGCTCCCGGGTTCAAAGCCTGAGAGAAGTGGTTATGAAAAATTTAATTAAAAATTAATTTAATTTAATAATCAAAAAGAAGTCTGATGAGGAAATGTGTTGATTTCCGAAATAGTACTATAACTTCAACTATTAAAAACTGTTGTTGTTTTTTCACAAAAAAATCTTCCATAAACTGGCCTTGAGCTCAATAAAATTGTAAGAATATTTCATTAAAATTATTTATTAAATTTAAAAAAATATTATGGACTGAAAGATAATTGATTATTCTTTCAAATAGTATCCATTTTTATTTGAAATTTTCGAAAATTTTCAATAAATTTTTACTTGACTTAGAGCCATTTTCACAGTGAATCGTTAACAGTTAGTTGATTATTAGTTAATGTAACTCACAGCTGTTAGTTAACTAAAGCAGTGTATTTTACAGTGCATAGTTATAAAAATAAATGTTTTATCTGAAAGTCCGGTAGCGCCAAAGAAAACTTATGACATTGACATTTAAGTTTTATAAAAACATTGACGGTTTTGATACGGTGATAATAGACACTCCTGAGACATCACCAATCAATTGCTGAATACTGCCAGTGGCATAAAAACGCAATAATGGCCAGCATATCTTCCGGCGACCATGCATTATTCCTAGGAGAAAATTTTAACTAGAAAATCGGCAAGCAAAGGGCGGAGAAAGTTTTACCATATGGTAGCATGCAGGACTTATGAGCTGCTATACATCCCATGCAGCATCTTTGCACAAGCGGAAACGGTCTATGAAATCTTTTTCATCATACAGTTGGAAGAAATTAAATCGCTGTCGAATTTGTTTTTTCCTACGAAAAATTGGCACCTTCAGTAGCTCTTCGTAATCTTCGTCACTGTCACTAAATTCCATTTTTTCTTGTTTTGCGCTGCTTCACACGAAATTTTCAATTTTATTCTGCACATTTTTCTTTTTATAAAAATAATAAATAGTTTGACATTCAAACAGCTGTTTGTTAACTTATTGTCTACAAGTGCCCGGGAGCAGAGTTAACAAATGGTTGACAATTCACTGTGAAATGGAAACTCATTTGTTATCGCCAACCAATAGTTAATTATTCACGGTGAAAATGGCTCTTACAAGTAAAGGAAATGCCGTACATGTCTTCTGCACATTCAATTATGCAATTTTACAAGTTGAAAATTTTCATACAAAAAATTAATATTTTTAAAATAAAATAACATGAACAGAAAGGTATTTGACTATTCTTACTATTGATGTGCATTTCTATTTAAAATTAATACACATTTTTGAAAAATCAGTACTTAACTTAGAACAAAGTGATATGCAGTATACGAGTATGTAAGTTATCATCAGCTATAACAAGTAGCTAAATAGTTTAACAACCTAGCAGACAAAACGGTTCCCACACATTGGGGTAATCAGTTTATGCTGACGCAGCGTCTGGCTGAACACCTGCAGTTAAACATTTGCTTGCACTAAGTTAAAATAGAGTAAGCAGCAATGATTCCCCTAGTGTCGTGGAATGTGATTATGCTGATGTGCAGAATGAACATCTGCATAGAAGATAGAATTCCACAAAAAACATCACATCATCCTATGCCACGTTACTGGCAGCGCAGTCACAGCAACTACAGCAGCAGCGACGGGCCGCATAGGGTATAATAAGATATATTTTAGCAATTAAGAGTCAGTCTTCCACTGGAGCTCACAAAAGAAAGATTTGTAAATTGGCGCCCAACGTGGGGCTCGAAATTGTTAAAGTTCAGTAAAACGAAACATTCTAAATAATTTATAGAATCGGCACCGCGAATGCGAACAAATTAAAAACCATATTAGAAGGCACTAAGGAACGAATAGTCCTTGGGCAGCGAACAAGGAATAAAGCCACCTGGACAAATCTTAACGAAGAACAAAAGGCAGCGAACAAGGAATTAAACCACCTGGACAAACCTTAAACAAAGAATGGAGCAAGATCATTACTATTAAAGGAAAATGTAAGTGATTGCTCGTTTATTTAAAAGTTTTTGGAGATTACATAAAAAGTGTTTTAAAAATATAACAAGAATTCAGTAAATGAGCGATATCGGTCAGATAATTGAGGACTTTAAAAAATTACAGATAAGACTTGACTGTCCTGCAGTATTACAACGAAAACAAACTAACGTTACTGACAAATAAGACTATTATAATAAGACTATAATATGCGTAGTCAAACGCAGCACAAGTTTAATAATAAAAATTTTAATAGTGCACCGGCTCAGGACTCGAACAACTTACAACCGGTAGAAAAAAAGGACGTTGATCCCACGTCTTCACGTTTCCGACATGCGACAAATGCCAAACAAAAAAATAGTATTAATAATAACAACTTTAACCAACACACAAAATAGCGTACGGCTATGATAGAAATTGAGGACAACGAAGACAGAGAATTAATAAAACTTCACACGAAAATTATAAAAATAAAGAAGAAAATTCGGACTATGAAAAGTTAGCAGAGTCAAAGGTAGCAGAAGCAGAAGCCTCCGATGTAGAATCGATAAATTTTTTAGAGGAAGATCCCTGCTACCCTTCCTACAACAGACAATAGCAGGGAGATCTTTTAAGTTTTTAATAGACACCTAAGAATTACATTAAGCCTCAGAGGGGGGTAGGAAACGTCGTGGCCGTTGATTTCAAGTGAAATCTATACATGGATTCAATGATATAAAGTATAAATGTTACTTAACTCTTTTTGGAGTAAATACTCCATTTTTTTTATTTTACCAGGTCTTACGACCTTTGATGGCATTATTGGCCTTGATCTGCTAACGCAGGTAAGCGCTACTATCAATCTAAGGGAAAAGGTAATTCAATTCAACTCGGGAGTTGAAGTAATTCAATTTTATAAATGCGAAGACGTGAATTTTACGAAACCAGCGGTCATAAACGTCCCTCAATCAGAAGAAACCGAATTTAATAAAATGTTGAAAAAATGGCTAAAGCTTCTGCAGACACCGATGAAGCGCTGCCCTTCAATACAAACATCGTTGCTACTATTCGCACCGAAGATAGCAACCCGGTATATTAAAAATTTTACCCATATCCAATGGGAGTGGCTGATTTTGTTAACAGCGAAATAAAAAATGTATTAAAGAATGGATTCGCGTATCTAGGTCCCCTTTTAACAACCCAATAAAGGTTGTTGATAAAAAAGCTATTGATGAGTTGGGGAACAAGAAAAAACGCCTATTAACAGACTTTCGAAAGCTCAATCAAAAGACAGTCGATGACAAATACCCTATTCCCAATGTTACGGCAATATTGTCAAATTTGGGCAAGGCAAACTATTTTACAACACTTGATTTAAAATCAGGGTCTTCGCGAAGCGGGATCCCGAAAAAACCGCTTTTTCGGTAAATAATGCCAAGTACGAGTTTTTTCGACTACCATTTGGATTAAAAATGCGCCTAGCATTTTTCAGAGGGCCATTAATGATATCCTCCGTGAACAAATAGGCAAGACTTGTTACGTCTACGTCGATGACGTAATAATTTTTTCTGAAAATGCAGAGGACCACGTAAAGCATTTTGACTGGGTTCTGCGTAATGTGTATGAGGCAAATATGCGAGCCTCGTGGGAGAAGTCGAATTTTTTTAAAATAAGTGTAGAATACCTTGGCTTCACAGTGTCAAGAGGGGAAATCAAAGCAAGTCCGACTAAGGTGAAAGCCATCCAGGACTATAGCGAGCCTTCTACTTTGTTCGGAGTAAGATCCTTTCTGGGCTTAGCCAGCTACTATCGCCGCTTTATTAAGGATTTTGCTTCGATTGCGAAACCACTGCTTGATATCTTAAAAGGTGAAAATGGTAGGATTAGTGCACAGCAATAAAAAAAATTGAAGTTAAAATTGATGACAGGCAATTACAAGCATTTAACAAATTGGAGGATGTAATGTTGCTTTATCCGGACTTATCCGGAAGCCTTTCGATCTAACGACGGATGCTTCGTCACAATGTCTGGGAGCAGTTTTGTCTCAGAATGGAAAGCCAATAACAATGGTTTCCAGAATACTAAAGGAAAGGGAGTTGTACCTCGCAACCAATGAAAGAGAACTGTTGGCGATAGTATCGGCCTTAAAAAACCTCCGAAATTACCTTTACGGGGTAAGAAATTTAATATTTACACCGACCATCAGCCTCTTACATTTGCAGTTTCAGATCGAAACCCAAATGCGAAAATTAAACGCTGGAAAGCGTTTATTGAAGAGCACACCGCTAATATATTCTATAAACCAGGAAAAGAAAACTTTGTTGCAGCCGCTCTGTCACGGTAGCAACAGTCCATAGTGAACTTTCTGTGACTTATACAATAGAATCAACAGATAAAGCAATAAACTGTTATAGAAATCAAATTTTTTTAGAAGATGCGCAAAGTCCGTCAACCCGCACTTTCATAATATTTGCAAAGAAGACGCGGCATTTTATATATTTTTCAAGCAGGGCCTCACTAATTGAATCAATCCGCCACGTAGTTAAACCGGACGTTGTTAACGCAATTAACTGCGAATTGCCAGTTTTAGCTCATATCCAACAAGATCTTGTTGAGTTGTTTCCAACAACAAAGTTCTGGTATGCTAAGAAATTCGTAACAGATATTTTCGATAAAAATAACCAAAAAGAAATTGTAATTACGGAGCATAATCGAGCACATAGAGCTGCCCAAGAAAATACTAAACAAATTTTGCGTGATTATTTGTTTCCAAAAATCGGTCTGTAAATACGGATTTTAGAAATATCTCGACTCCAGCGCCACCTATCCACATTAATTTCATACAAAATATTTATGTTTAGGAGCCTTATAAATGTTGTGAATTTCAATCAAATCGGTCTGTAAATACGGATTTTACAAATATCTCGACTCCAGCGCCACCTATCGACATTATTAACACCTATAAAATACATACATAAACATTTTTTCTATTTGATATATATAAGTAGATTGGTGGTGCAATATGAAAATTGGTTTTTGCCACGCCCCTCCGCCCGCAGACAAAAAATCAGACTTTACAGTGTCACCCGCCAGAATATTCTGAAGATTCCCCGAAAATTTCATCAAAATCGGCCCAGCCGTTTTGGAGTCCATACGTTACATACATACACACATCCTGTTTTATATATATAGATAGATTACATCCGTTTCAATTAAAAATTATAACAAATATTTCAAAAATGTATAACTTACTTGCGACTTTGGGAACTGTCGTATAAGTATCCAGTACGTGCACTAATATAATTCGCAAAACATGCAAGTTAACGCGCACCTATTGGGCGCTCCCACGATTGCCCGTTACACGTGCCGCAGTGTCAGCACATTTCCATTTCACCATATAATGCAACTGGAGCCATTGCCACTTGCATCCAAAAAATGCACCGTGGGAAATCAAGGCCAGGGTCGGTCTCAGACAACGAGTTGTAAACAAGTTATACAACCATTGCGCCGCTGCCAGGTAGCCGAGGTGAAATGTACTCAACGGACACAGCGGGCAGGCAGTCGAGTTCGGGACGGGCTATTTAATAGTTTAACTTATTATTTTAGACTTTCTTAAATAAACTGTAATCGCATATCCTATAACTAGTGTTGTTTCTTTAGGGCAGCTGACCCTTCATATTTTTTTAAGTGTAATCCTTAAAAATCCTTAACTGGCGCCCGAGCAAGGACCCAGCAGTGAAAAGGACAAAGAGTGTTTTAAGAAAATACAAATAATAACTAAGGAAAGTGAAGAAAGTCGATAAAGTGAATAAAGCTTTGAATAAAATAAAATACGAGCTAAACAGAGAAAAAACCGTGAAGAAAGTGAACAAATCCTTATCCAGTAAGGAATAAAAAAAATTTATAAATAAAAAACCGATAAAACCAAAATTGTGAAAGTGTGTTTGCCGAACTTCAGGTGGATAAAGTGCGATACCTAAGTCAGGCGAAGGAGGACAAGACATTTTATGCGAAATTTTGTATTTTGTAAGTTGAAAACTGTTTTTCTTCCTTTGAATCTTTATTTCCAGAATGGAGGATCTGAAGACCACTGTGACGAATTTGACTGGGGCCGTCAATGCCCTTCTAGATAAAATGAACACTCTGGAAAGGCGTGTGGCGCACATTGACGCGGTCAGGTCTATGGCAGCAATACCACCAACGGGTGGCCAAATTGAACCTGTAGAGGAAGTGGAGGGTCATGCTCCCACATCCGAAGCAGATGTCAAGGATATAAGCAGGCTTTCTGACTGTGTCAAGGAGCTGCAAGTTTTTGATGGAAACCCAGTACAATACGTTTCCTGGGTTCATTCGGTGGAGGTGATTCTTTCTGACTTCGAAGTCATAAAAGGAAGACCTCTCTACTGTGCAATCCTGCAACATATAAGGCAGAAGGTGAGGGGCAACGCTGATTCCGCCTTAATTTCTTATAATATTTTTAAGGCAGCTGGGCCAAAATAAAGGAGTTCCTCTCATTGCATTATGCGGACAAACGCGATATCCGCACACTTAAGCCCCAGCTGCACCAATTACAACAGAAGGGTTCAATGATCGACGAATTTTATGCGAAGGTTAACCATCAGTTCTCGCTTATAATTAACAAAATTAAAACTGAGTCCTACACGGACGAAACGGTGAAAGTTCTGGTGGAAACTTATCGCAACCGTGCCCTCGACGTATTTATTCGCGGCCTTAGTACGGAAATGTCTAGAATGCTACTTATTCAGCGTCCGAAAACCTTGGCGGAGGCCTACTCCGCTTGCTTAGAAATCCAGAACGTTGACTTCCGGAACTATTCGCTGCACTCGAATGCTTCTAGCAATCGCGTGGAGGTACCAATCAATAATCTAGCAAACTTTTCATATCTGCCTGGGAGGAGCAAACCTCCTCAATTACCCCCTAAACCCAATTGGCGATCTCAAGAATACCGTTCGCAATTCCCAAAGAATGATCGTACGGTGCCGCGGGAGGATAACCAAGCCAGTTCTTCACGCGCTCCAGTGGAAATAATGGAAGTAGATCCTTCCGTGCAGACGCGAAAGGTAAATTACATGAACAGACCCAACCCGTTTAAACGCAGTGCACGGTCGGAAAATGTATCTCGCAAGCAGCAACGACTCTATCATACTATTCCTGAAGAAGGTGAAGTGCAGGACGATGTTCAGGAACGACTGGATGACGAGAAGGCAGAGGATTTTCATTCCTCCGGCCATCTAGCGTACCATACTTAGAGTACACTCTTCCCGATGGTCGCGTGCTAGACTTCCTAGTCGACACCGGTGCGAATAAAAATTTTATTTAAAAAGCTGTCGCGACAAAATCAATTCCGGTAGGTAAAACATTCAATGTGGTGTCTGTGGGGGGTCCTGTGGCTATAAAAAAGAAAGTACAGTTAAAGTTATTTGGAGGTGTAGGAATCGATAAAAGATTTGAGTTTTTCGTTCTACCTACTCTTAGCGGATTTTCCGGTATCATCGGAGATGATACGTTAAGAGAATTAGGAGCAATAATTAACAGAAAGGATAATTATATTAAGATAGGAGAGTTCAAAATTTCTCTTAAGGCGCGCAAATCGTGTGCAGTTAATTTTACAATAGGAAAGGATCTGCCTCTTGAAGTTCATGAAAAAATCGGCAGTGTGTTACGGAAGTACTCTGAGCTTTTCAAACCACTAAGTGGGAACGATCTTATATACACCAGTATCCGCGCCGAAATAAAAACATCCACACCTGAGCCTATATACAGCAAGAGCTACCCGTATCCTGCTTGTATGAGAGAATAAGTTGAAAGGCTATTTAATGAGCTTCTTGAGGAGGATGTCATCCGACCATTCAAAAGTCCTTACAATTCCCCAATTTGGGTGGTACCAAAGAAACCAAAGCCAAATGGGGAAAAGCAATATCGCATGGTGATCGACTATAAAAGACTAAACTCAGTGACAATAGCCGACACGTACCCAATCCCTGACATAAACGCAACACTCTGCAGCCTTGGACAGGCAAGCTACTATACCACGATTGACTTAACATCTGGCTTTCATCAGATACCGATGAAAACCACAGACGTAACAAAGACAGCTTTCTCCACGATGAACGCAAAATACGAGTTCCTACGCTTACCTTTTGGACTAAAAAACGCGCACGCTATCTTCCAAAGAATGATCGACGATGTATTGAAAGAATATATCGGAAGAATATGCTACGTCTATATTGACGACATTATAGTTTTTGGAAAAGATGCGGACGAACACTTTGATAACGTAGAAAAAATTTTCACAAGGCTTTTAGAGGCAAACTTAAAAGTCAATTTAGACAAAACATGTTTTTTTGAGAGGGAAATCGAGTTCCTTGGCTATGTGATCACTCCTGACGGCGTACGCGCAGATCCTACAAAGGTGGAAGCCATAAAGTTAATATCACCTCCAGAGAATTTGAAGGACTTGAAAAGTTTTTTGGGTATGACTTCATACTACAGAAAATTCATTAGGGGCTACGCAAAGGTCGCTAAACCTTTGACTAATCTAACTCGGGGTGTGAATGCGCAAGTAAAAGCAACCGCGTCTAGAAAAGTAAGAATTATGTTGGACGAGAATGCCCTGCAGGTCTTCCATGACTTGAAACAGCTGTTGGTGTCCGCCGATGCCCTTGCTTTCCCTGATTTTGAAAAACCTTTCAACCTCACCACTGATGCATCAAACTATGCTATTGGTGCAGTTCTTTCGCAAGGTCCAATCGGGGAAGATAAGCCAATTGCCTATATATCGCGATCCCTTAACAAGGCGGAAGAAAACTATGCCACCAATGAGAAGGAGCTCCTGGCCATCGTGTGGGCACTTGATAATCGCCGATCCTATTTATATGGCGCTCGGAAGGTAAAAATTTATACTGATCGTCAACCGCTAACATTCTCCATAAGTAACCGGAACTACAATGCCAAGCTGAAGCGATGGAAAGCGAGGATAGAGGAGTATAATTGTGAAGTAATCTACAAGCCAGGTAAAACGAACGTGGTCGCTGATGCTCTCTCCGGCCTTAAGACGGAAGTGAATGCACTCAATGAATCTATTATTGCTCAACCGGATTGTACCGTTGCAGATGCAACATCCGAAACAGATTCAGCATCCGAAGGTACAATGCATTCAGCACTTCAAGACAATTCTGACCTCATACCACACGTGGAAGCTCCTATAAATGTCTTTAGGAATCAATTAATTTTCAGGGAGGGAAATAATCCTCGATGTCTTGAGGAACCTCATCAGTGATACTGTAGATTTTATATCTCAATACAAGATCACAACAGTGCTGCACTAACCTCAATCCTGAAAGAATGTTTGAATCCAAATGTCGTTAACGGAATTAAAATTCTGGAAAAGTTTCTTGCTCTACTGCAGGAAGTTTTTATCCAAAATTTCCAAAGATATCGGATTAGGATATCACAGAGAATTGTAGAGGATGTAACAGTCATATATAGAGCCCACAAAAGGGCTCACAGGAATCCTCGTGAGAACAGGTTACAAATACTTGAGAGTTATTACTTCCTTGCCATGGCTAGACAAATTAGAGACTATGCTAAAAATTGTTCTATTTGTAAATTGAATAAATATGATAGGCATCCATCGAAACCCTTTATCCAGCCAACCCCTATCCCAAGTTATCCTTGCGAAATTTTACATATCGACATCTTCGATATTGACAAACAAAAGTATCTTAGTGCAGTTGATAAATTTTCGAAATTCGCTAAATTATTCTCAATAAAAAATAACTCATCAATTCATTTGCGGAAGAAACTCACAAACCTCTTGCACTACTTTGCCTTAGATACTAGTCATGGACAATGAGAGAGGACTTCTAACTCTGTTGGTTTTGAATTATATACGTTCACTAGGAATAGAAATTTACCAGACTCCAACGCAGCGCAGCGAGGTCAATGGTCAAGTTGAGCGCGTACACTCTACACTGATAGAAATATACCGTTGTATTACAGATGAATTCAGTAGACTTACACTTACGAAAATGTAAAAGCACTATTGCATAAGGAACAAGATGAAAGAAATGCTCGCCGCACGACACCACGCAATTTCGATACCGGCAATAACCTTTATATTGCAAACAAACATAGCAAAGGGCAAACACAAGCCTCTATACAAGCAAGAAGCAGTAGCCGAAAACAGAAATGTAACAATTGTTACCGAAAAGTGGGAAAAAATTCCACAAAACTGACGTGAAAAACGTTTAGCATTGGTTAGAAGGCTAGCTCATGCATAGAACCTCAAGCCCCAGCGGTCTGGGTACAGATTTCTGTATTTATCCAAATCTTGTTAGTTCAATTCCAGCATACTCGGTGGTCCGAGGGATAACAGTCAAAGTGGTTCAACTCCACCAGAGGACTATAGCTTTAATTGGCGTGAAGTATCTCGTGCCATGAGTAGGCAATTTGTAATTATTAATGCTTCTGGTTAAAAGGGATCAACGCGAGGCTTCCAATGCCATCTGAGAAAATGCCTATATTCCAATGCAGAACTTAAATAACAAAAGATACGAAAAAGCGACAATACGCTAAAGAAAAAAAAAATTTAAGTTGCTCAAAAATCAGATTGAATTTTAGCAAGAATTTGCTAGCTATTGCAGTTGGAGATAAATTTGTAAACCAAAAAAAAAACAAAAAAAGAAGGAAAGAGTTCCACACAAAAAAGAAAAACTTTACTAACAAAAATTTTAACACTTACATAATAGTAAGATACTAACCTTTTAACTAATTTTAACTAAGTCGACAATTTCTTCGCATATAAACTAAACTAACAAAAATTATCGCACTTACAAATGTGCAAAAGATTCCACTCTACACATCACTTACTGGGTTCCCTTCAATTCATCTCAGCGTTATCCTCCCGAACTCTTCTCACTAGCAATAAAATGAGGAAATAAGAGATAATTATGAGCCTAGAATATACCATTATAATATAAGAATATACACCCTTGATAAATTTTCGCATCCAAAATTTTATATAATAATTCTGAGGTTAGTATTTACCTCAGAATTATTATCGCATTAAGAACTAATAATTTTATTATAAAAGGTAATATTGTATTGCTCCTTTAAAATCATTCAGAATTAATCATTTTGTTTCAAGATGTAATATTGTGTAAAATTGTACTGTTCTTGTAAAAAAAATTATTTAGTATTTTTATTGCATTAGGAATTAATTGATTTTTTCGAAATTTAAAATTGTAATGTTCTTTTAAAATCAATATATTACTGCAATAGGATTAAGCTTATAGTTTGTAATCTTATAATAGAGTCGTTTTTATTTCTCGTTGAGTACGGTTGTGTTTTGTTTAGCTCCGCTATTTTTTCGAAAGTTTTCTTTTGTATAAGCTATATAATAACTCTAAGTGAGATAATATTGTTTCTAATCAATTCTGTATCTTTATGGCGAGATAGTGACTCTATTGAAATAATATCGTATCAATAATTTATTTTTATAATCATGCCTTGTGTTTGCGGTCAAAAGGTTGATCGCTCACAATCTAAGATTCAGTGTGCCAAGTGCAATGAGTTTTTCCACTT